>OY856410.1:1355987303-1356294803 GCA_963693085.1 Alisma plantago-aquatica | reverse complement strand
CTAGAATATATATAATCTGAATACATATATCATCATCTCATCTCATACTCTCTCTCTCATACATTCTCTCATATGCTCTCATGATCGCTCTCTCTTCTCATCTCTTTCTCTCCTCTCTATCCCCCCCCCGCACACCAAATACGACAAGAGTGAGTGTTTGGTGTGGAGAACTAGATATATGACCCCCCGTAATGTGGACAAGGGATACACATACGATATGGGGGGAGGGAAAGAAAATGGTAGAAAAAGAGAGGAATATGTGAAATGGAGATGGGTAATATGTGGAGAATGAAACCGATAGCCAAAGAGAGTATACTAAATGGGTCAACATGAGATCCGGGTAGAAAAATAAATGGATCTAGTCCCGAACCGAAAAGGGGGTTTGTTGGCCCGTTAGGGTCAAAATCCGATTAGGGTCAAAATAGGATCCGATTAGCAAAAGATAGGACCGATTAATGATCCGAATAGCAATAGAGGGCATAATGAATATGGGAGTAGACATAGATGGGAGGTGACGATGGAGTGATGATGATGAAGACAACAGGTGATGGCGTAGGAACAACAGTAGCATGATGATGCAGATAGCAGCAAACGGAAGATGAAGATCGCCGGGATGATGATGAAGTGGAAGAACAGCTTGCGGATGATGGCAAATATGACGTCCGCTGGTGTAGCACTTTGTCGCACCATAGGAGATGACAACGGGTCTCCTGCGTGACTCCGGAGAAATTGCATGCGGAGCCAAGGCGGAGCCTCTCCAAAGCGGCGATGAAGGCTTCAAACAAACGACTGATTAAATCTTGATACCATCGACGGAAATGTCGATAGTATCGACGACGGTCTTTTTCTGTCTGCAGTGATCTCGATAGTATTGACGGAATTGTCGATAGTATCGACGGAATTTTTTTTTTTTTGCGTCTGGACTGATCTCGATACTATCGACGCTCGGGTCGATAGTATCGACACGACGGCGGTTGGGCTGCTGCGGCAGATGGAGTATCAACGGAATGTTTTTTTTTCGTCTGGACTAATCTCGATACTATCGACGCTCGGGTCGATGGTATCGACGCGGCGGCGGCTGGGCTGCTGCGACAGATGGAGATGGTTGCTCCTTGCGGATGGGAAACGATTTCTGATGGCTGGCGACACTGTGGAGATGGCTGTTGGCGGCTACTGCTGCTGATGATGGCGGCGGCGCTGCTGGTTTCGGATGGCGGAAGGAGATTACCACGGCGGATGCCACGACGACGACTGTTGCAGATGATGATGGAGGACGGCTGCTATGATAGGCAGCAGAGGTGTTGTATGGAAAGAATGAAAGAATAAAGAATAGATGACCATGGAGGCCGGGATATGCCTAGCGGGCAGCCGACCTAGGCCATGGTGATGGCGGCTGCGGCCGCCCGCAGGCGGGTGCTCGCCCGGTTGTCCTCTTGGAGAAAGGAGCGGCGGCGGCTTGAAGGGAGAAGACGGCGGCTTGGAGAGAGAGGGAAGCGGGGTGGCGGATTAGGGTTCCCTCAGGAGCGACGGCTCTGATACCATGTTAAAATATGAGAGATTGATTGAATAGGAATAGATTAGATACAAAGACTGACGGCCTCTCCTTTATATAGGAGGAGAGACGCCCTATTACTTAGGACCCAAGTAATCTAAACTAGACGGGCCGGAATATAAAGGCCCACTAAACTAATTAGCCTATTTAACTAATAGACTAATATAGACACTTTAACATCAACCATGCGTCGGTACTGATGATGGTCAGGATAGGCAGGAGAGTTCTCATCATCCCAGTCAGTATTTGGATCCAGAGGTGTGCTAGCAGGCTTAGCACCTAGAAGTCCAGTTTCAGAAAGCAGATCCAGAACATATTTGCGTTGAGACAAACACAGACCAGAAGAGGACCGAGAAACTTCAATCCCAAAAAAGTACCGCAGAGAGCCAAGATCTTTGGTAACAAAGTGTTTCTCCAGATAGCACTTGGTAGCCTGAATGCCTGCAGGATCACTCCCTGAGAGAATGATATCATCAACATATACAATAAGGATAACAATGCCAGCAGTAGTATTTTTGACAAAAACAGAGTGATCTGACTGGGAGTGTCTAAAAGAGAATTTCTGAAGAATAGTACTCAGTTTATCAAACCAAGCACGGGGACTCTGTTTTAAACCATAAATCGCCTTTCTCAGCCTGCAGACTTTAGAGGACTCCCCCTGAAGCACAAATCCTGGGGGTTGTTCCATGTAGATCCCCATACAGAAAAGCATTCTTCACATCAAGTTGATACAAGGGCCAATCAGAATTAATAGCAACAGAAATAAGAATCCGTACAGAGTTCAGCCGAGCCATAGGAGAGAAAGTCTCAAAATAATCGACCCCGTAAGTTTGTGTATAGCCTTTAGCAATGAGTCTCGCCTTTAGCAACGAGTCTCGCCTTTAGCCGTTCAACTGTGCCATCCTGTTGATATTTGACAATAAACACCCAACGACAACCAACGGGGGAACAATCTGCAGGAGGATCAACTAGCTGCCATGTGTTGCGTTCAGTAAGAGCCTGCATTTCAGCTTCCATAGCTTGACGCCAAGCAGGATGTTTAAGAGCCTGAGAAGCATTTTTAGGAATAGATATAGCAGAAAGAGCAACAGTAAAGTTAGCAAAATTAGTCCCCAGATGATCAGTAGTACCGAAATTTTCAATAGGATGTTTAGTGCAAGTTCTAGTTCCTTTCCTCAAGCTGATAGGAACGTCAAGATCAGAGAATACCTGCGGTGGTGTTTGATCTGGCACGGAGGATGAAGACGTTGGAGGGGCCATAGAGGGAGTTGCTTTCTTCTGTCTTCTTTGATATACTTGTAGAGGCGGCTTTTCAGTAGGAGTAGTATCAGCAATATCAGTAATATCAACGGTATCATCCATGACAGGTAAAGGTGTATCCAGTAATAAATCCGATGTAAGAGTCGACCCGACAGAAGAGTAAAAGGGCATGTGCTCAAAGAAAACAACATCAATAGATACAAACCATTTCTTTGACACAGGATCATAGCAACGATACCCTTTCTGAGTGCGCGAGTACCCTAGGAAGACACACTTAGTTGCTCTGGTATCAAGTTTGGTGAGACCGGGACGAAGGTTTTTGACAAAGCAGGTGTTCCCAAAGATACGAGGAGGCATAGTAAAAAGGGGCGCATCCGGAAACATAATCTGATATGGAACTTGACTCCTAAGCACAAAAGAGGGCATTCGATTAATTAGGTAACAAGCAGTAGAGATAGCCTCAGGCCAAAAACACTGGGGAACATGATAATGAAAAAGTAAAGTGCGGGCAACTTCAAGAAGATGGTGATTTTTGCGTTCAGCGACTCTGTTTTGTTGTGATGTGTAAGCACATGAAGTTTGGTGTATGGTGCCTTGTTTTCGACAAAAATTGCTGACTGAGGCCTGAAAAAATACTAAGGCATTATCAGTGCGAAAAATTTTAATGGGTTTAGCAAACTGGGTCCGAATCTCGGCAAAGAAAGCCGTGATACTGTCAAGAATGGTAGACCTGACTTTAAGCAAAAACAACCAGGTGGTTCTAGAAAAATCATCAATAAAACTCAAGAAATATCTAAATCCAGAAGTACTCGACACAGAACAGGGTCCCCAAACATCAGCATGAATAATGTCAAACGGCTGTTTAGAACTAATACATGATTTTTTTGAAAAAGATGCTCGGGTCTGTTTGCCCAGTTGGCAAGTCTCACAATGAAAAACAGAGTCTAATACATCATGTAATAATTGTTTCAGATTTGCTGTAGAAGGATGTCCTAAGCGATAGTGCCACTGGATGCCTGTCACAGAAGATGCCAAGTATGCTGCGGTCTTCGGAACGTCCAGGTAGTATAGCCCGTCTGGTCCCTCATGGCCTAAACTAATCGTCGTCCTCGTGCGCAGATCCTGAAAAATAACACCATCCGGGTCAAACGTAATCGAGCAACGAAGGCTCTTCACAGTTCTATTTACAAATAGCAGATTAATAGGAAACTTAGGAACATAAAGTGTAGACCGCAGAAGCAGGCAACCAATAGTACAGATATCACCAATCCCAGTAACAGGTGTCTTAGAGCCATCAGCCAGTGTAACAGGAGGTATAATAGAAGTATTGTGCAATTTAGAAAATAAAGCAGGATTTCTAGAAATATGAGATGTCACACCAGAATCAATCACCCATGAGTTTTTACCAGACTGTGTTAGGAGGGTGGTGCTACCATCAGTAGAAGCTTCAGCAGAGGAAGCAAGACGAGCCTGGAGCAGCTTTTCAAATTCAGACCGTATCCAGTCAGTAGAGGGCGGAGTAGAGGTAGTAGCAGTCTCAGTCTGATCCATTGAGACCTGATTCGCCCAGGCTGGCTTGCCATGCTTGATCCAGCAGCGATCTTCATTATGGTTTGTCCGCTTGCAGAAAGTGCAGTAACGAGGCTCAGTAGAGTCAGCGGCAGAGTATGAGCCACGTCCAGGTGCAGTAGAACGTCCGCGTCCACGGCCACGACCACGACCACAGCCACGGAAGGAATCTCGAGTGCGAACAACGAGGGCTGCTCCATCAGAAGTATCAGAAAGGTGCTGCGAAACTGATGGCAGACGCTGAACCCTTTTGAGAACATCCCGAAGGGTAGGCAGAGGATCACTGGATAGGATCTGATCCACAACTCCAGCGAAGGAAGATGGCAAACCAGCGAGGAACTGAACAAGCATAAGTTCATTCTGTTGACGTTGAACTTCAGTGATGTCGGCAGAAAGCGGATGATACCCCTGCAATTCATCCCAGAGAGCACAGAAGGTGGTGTAGTAGTCCTCAATAGAATCAGTGGCAGAAAATTCCTGTTTGGCAAGTTGCTTGAAGATCTCAAAAACCTTCTTAGGATTTTGCTGATGAGAGTATACATGAGAGAGTTGCTCCCAAATTTCCTTCGCAGTCTGGAGGCAAAGAAGTGACTGGCTGATCTTGGGCTCGACGTTGTTGACCATCCATGTCATAACGTCGTAGTCCTCCTTAGACCAAAGATCGTAGGCCTGCTTAGTCTTTTCATCAGCATCAGTAGCGGGGACCGTCGGTCCTTTGGTAGTCAGATGAGAATAGCGCCCTTGTACTTTAACATATAGCTTGAAGGAAGCCGCCCAGAGGTGATAGTTGGAGTTATCCAGCTTCATAGTAGTGACACACAAGTTGCGTGGAAGGTCAGGTGTCGCCATTGGAAGGGGCAGAAGCACGGGCGCAGAGAGCAGCAGAAGTCAGCAGCAACAGAAAGCAGCAAAAGTCCAACGCATGGACTAGTAGTAGCAGATAGAAGATCCACGCATGGATCTTAGAAAACCCATGTAGGGCAGTAGATAGAGATAAAAAAACCTACGCCAACATGGAGGATCAGTCACTCCATGAGGCGCAAACAGAAAGAGAGAGAAACTCCGTTTGCGCCGTCAACGTGCCAGAATTGGAAAACGTCGGGGCTCTCCGGAGATTTTGGAAATAGAAACGGAGCTAGACGGAGGGGCCTGTGATAGATTAGGCCACAAAAGTGGGTGTAGCTAGGAGATAGGAGGTTGGTGGACGGCGGTACTGTAGCAGGAGCGGTACAGTAACAGCGGCGGAAAAAAAGACAGGGGGGTGGCAGCGGCTAGGGTTGGTGGAGAAGATGGCGGATAAGGTTGGGGTGAGAGGGATTAGGTTTAAGGTGGATCGGCCCGCTCTGATACCATCTAGAATTCGGCAACGAGATTGCTTATTATTGGATGATTAAACAGTGTACAGGGGGCTCTCTTTTATAAGACAAGAGAGTACACATGGTATAAAGATAACCCATGTGGGATAAAGAGTACACAATAGAAAAAGAGAAAAAGCATAAAGCAAAAAACACTAAGTATAGAAAAGCAGTAAAGTGTATATACTAATATACTAATATATATATATATAATGTTATATTATAATGTACATATATGTTAATACAAGCATGTACATTCACATAGGCATATACAAGTATACACATTTTAAAAATTATATACATATAGATATATATACATGTCACTCCATTACATATACACAAACATATGCGAGTACATCCAATATATAAAAGAATACAAAATATCAACATATATACATGTAAATCTGTACACCTCTTACAATATAATATACACATATACATGTACATATATATACATGTAAATGTATACGATGTGCGACATTACATGTATATGCATATACATTATAGATACATACACAAATACATAAATATATAGACACAAATATACATGTTTAGATACATATGTATGTATATATACACATATATAGATTATACACACAAATATACATGTTTAAATACATATATATGTATATTTACACATATATATAGATTATACATGTGCATATGAGGCTTAAATTGGGGTCTGAACTGAGGCTTACGCCTCGGAAACGCCTCAACGCCTTTTTATGCCTCGCCAAAAATGAGGCGCACGCCTCTCACCTGGACAGTGAGGCGCACGCCTCAGGGCGCATTGAGGTACGCCTTTGAAGCCTCGAGGCGCGCCTTTTTGTTCCATATATATATATATATATATATATATACACACATGGGCGTTCATTCAATGCCCACACGGGTAGTTACCCGTTCTTGTTTTGGTTACTTTTTTTGGGGTTTCTTACTTTTGACATGTAGAGGGTTATTTTACCTTGCAAATTGTTACTTTTCATGCATAGGTAGTTACATTTGTACCGGCTATAACAAATATATAATTACATATTTATTCCAGAATTTTTGCTATGTATTTTACACAGATTTACTTTTTGAGTCCAGATGAACTCTGTCGGGGTTTATCTAGATATCTACTAACAAGCCCGACAGCAGAGGTAATATCATTTCGTGTAACAGTCAGATAAATAAGCTTACCAACCATGCGTCGATACTGATGATGGTCAGGATAGGCAGGAGAGTTCTCATCATCCCAGTCAGTATTTGGATCCATAGGTGTGCTAGCAGGCTTAGCACCTAGAAGTCCAGTTTCAGAAAGCAGATCCAGAACATATTTGCGTTGAGACAGACAAAGACCAAAAGAGGACCGAGAAACTTCAATGCCAAGAAAATACCGCAGAGAGCCAAGGTCTTTGGTAACAAAGTGTTTCTCCAGATAGCACTTGGTAGCCTGAGCCTACATGATCACTCCCTGAGAGAATGATGTCATCAACATGTACAATAAGGATAACAATGCCAGCAGTAGTATTTTTGACAAAAACAGAGTGATCTGACTGGGAGCGTTTAAAAGAAAATTTCTGAAGAATAGTACTCAGTTTATCAAACCAAGCACGTGGACTCTGTTTCAAACCATAAATGGCCTTCCTCAGCCTGCAGACCTTAGAGGATTCCCCCTGAAGCACAAATCCCGGGGGTTGTTCCATGTAGACCTCCTCATGTAGGTCCCCATACAGAAAAGCATTCTTTACATCAAGTTGATACAAGGGCCAATCAGAATTAATAGCAACAGAAATAAGAATCCGTACAGAGTTCAGCCGAGCCACAGGAGAAAAGTCTCAAAGTAATCGACCCCGTAAGTTTGTGTATAGCCTTTCGCAACAAGTCTCGCCTTCAGCCGTTCAACCGTGCCATCCGGTTGATATTTGACAGTAAATACCCAACGACAGCCAACTAGAGAACAATCTACAGGAGGATCAACCAGCTGCCAGGTGTTGCGTTTAGTATGAGCCTGCATTTCAGCTTCCATAGCTTGTCGCCAAGCAGGATGTTTAAGAGCCTGAGAAACATTTTTAGGAATAGATATAGCAGAAAGAGCAGCAGTAAAATTTACAAAATTAGTCCCCAGATTATCAGTAGTACGAAAATTTCCAATGCAAGTTCTAGTTCCTTTCCTCAAGCTGATAGGAACATCAAGATCAGAGAATACATGCGGTGGTGTTTGATCTGGCACGGAGGATGAAGACGTTGGAGGGGCCATAGATGGAGTTGTTGTCTTCTGTCTTCTTTGATATACTTTTAGAGGCGGCTTTTCAGTAGGAGAAGCAGTATCGACAGTATCAGTAATATCAGCAGTATCATCCATGATAGGTAAAGGTGTGTCCAGTATTAAGTCCGAAGAAAGAGCCGACCCGACAGACGAGTAAAAGGCATATGCTCAAAGAAAACAACATCAGTAGATACAAACCATTTCTTTGGCACAGGATCATAGCAGTGGTACCCTTTCTGAGTGCGTGAGTACCCTAGGAAGACACACTTAGTCGCTTTGGGATCAAGTTTGGTTAGACTGGGACGAAGGTTTTTGACAAAGCAAGTGCTCCCAAAGATACGCGGAGACACAGAAAAAAGGGGCGCATCCGGAAACAGAATCTGATATAGAATTTGATTTCCAAGCACAAAAGAGGGCATTCGGTTAATTAGGTAACAAGCAGTAGAGATAGCCTCAGGCCAAAAATGTTGGGAAACATGATAATGAAACAGTAAAGTGCGGGCAACTTCAAGAAGGTGGTGATTTTTGCGATCAGTGACTCCGTTTTGTTGTGGAGTATAAACATGTTTGGTGTATGGTACCCTTTTTTCCACAAAGGAGGCTGACTGAGGCTTGCACAAATTCTAAGGCATTATCAGTTCGAAATTTTTTAATGGGTTTAGTAAATTGGGCTCGAATCTCAGCAAAGAAAGCAGTGATATTGTCAAGAATAGTAGACCTGTCTTTGAGCAAAAACAACCAGTTGGTTCTAGAAAAATCATCAATAAAACTCAGAAAATATCGAAATCCAGAAGTACTCGGCACAGAACGGGGTCCCCAAACATCAACATGAATATTGTCAAATGGTTGTTTAGAGCTAATACATGATTTTTTAGAAAAAGATGCTCGGGTCTGTTTGCCCAGTTGGCAAGTCTCACAATGAAAAACAGAATCTAATACATTAGGTAATAACTGTTTCAGCTTCGCTGCAGAAGGATGTCCTAAGTGATAGTGTCACTGGATGCCCGTCACAGAAGATGTCAAGTATGCTGCGGTCTTCGGAACGTCCAGGTAGTATAGCCCGTCTGGTCCCTCATGGCCCAAACCAATCGTCGTCCTCGTACGCAGATCCTGAAAAATAACACCATCCGGATCAAACGTAATCGAGCAATGAAGGCTCTTCACAGTTCTATTGACAAATAGTAGGTTAATAGGAAACTTAGGAATATAAAGAGTAGACCGCAGAGGCAGGCAACCAGTGGTACAGATATCACCAATTCCAGTAACAGGTGTCTTAAAGCCATCAGCCAGTGTAACATGAGGTATAATAGAAGTATTTTGCAGTTTAGAAAATAAAGCAGGATTGCCAGAAATATGAGATGTCGCACCAGAATCAATCACCCACGAATTTTTACCAAACTGTGTCAGGAGGGCGGTGCTACCATTAGTAGAGGAGTCAACAGAAGAAGCAAGACGAGCCTGTAGAAGTTTCTCGAATTCGGACCGTATCCAATCAGCAGAAGGCGGAGTAGAGGTAGTAGCAGTCTCAGGCTGATCCGTCGTGACTTGGTTTGCCCAGGCGGGCTTGCCATGCTTGATCCAGCAACGATCTTCATTGTGGTTTGTCCACTTGCAGAAGGTGCAAAAATGAGGTTCAGTAGATTCAGCACTAGAGCCACGTCCAGGTGCAGTAGAGCGTCCACGTCCGCGGCCCCGACCACGACCACGGCCTTAGAAGGAGTCGCCAGTACGAACAACGAGGGTTGCTCCATTGGAAGTGTCAGGAAGATGCTGCGAAACAAATGGCAGACGTTGAACCCTTTTCAAAACATCTCGCAGGGTGGGCAGAGGATCACTGGATAGGAATAGATTCCCTAACAAAGTGATAATCAACCTCAATGTGCTTGGTGCGCTCATGAAATGTCAGATTACTTGCAAGGAAGATAGCGGCCTTATTATCACAATACATGGGAATAGCTCAACACTAGATCTAGCCACAACAATTTGCTTCTTACTTCTCTAAGTGATAAGGTTACTGTCTACAAAGGTGTAGTAACCTGAAGTAGATTACCATCAATCTTACTCCAGTCGGAGTCAGTTTCAGAAAATTCAGTATTCTTACAATGCCCATTTTTTTTTATAGGAGACCCTTTCTAGGAGAGCTTTGTAAGTATTTGAGAATGTGCCTCACAACGTCGCAATGACATTTTTGAGGTTTGTCAAGATACCCGCTGACAAATCCAATAGCTGATGTAATATCTATTCTTGTAACACTCAAGTAAATGAGCTTTCCTACAAGTCTTCTATATTGCTTGCTCTCAGTTAAGACGGAGAAGAATCATCAGCCCAATTAGTATCAGGACCTAGAGGCATGCTAACCGACTTGGCATCCAACATGTTAGTTTCTTGTAGTAGATCAAAGACATTTGTAGCACAAATAGCATTCATCCAGAGAAGATAATTATGTGAGTTAAGCTTCACAGAAGTTAGCAGAAGCAGGTGGCTTTGTGTCTCCCATATTGAGATTGCATCATGGTAGCAAGGGACACGCCTTGCAGCACCCTGGACACGTCGTGTCACTTGGAGAAGACAGAAGATAGAAGTTCTGATGATCTTGGACACGCCTTGTTGAACTCAGGACACGCCATGTCAGTTGGTGACAAGACGTCTGAATCTTTTTGCCCATGTCGTGTCACTGATGGGACACACGTGCCCATTCGGAGGCATAAACTCCAGTGGTTGTGACACACGTTGTCGTCCAGGGACACGCTGTGTCACTTGCAAACAAAGTGAAGATTTGTGTCTGTTAGAATGAACCTTAGGCATCAACACGCGGTCTTGCTTGGAGACACGCCGTGTGCGGCGGAGGAAGTAGATCTTTACGGGAATAAGCTTCGTAAAGTAGATATCTGACTCTGTAAAGATGCGCCAGAGAGAGAGATGACACCGGGAAGACGCGCCGTGGGAGGTGACGGGAATCAACACCATCACTAGTCAATTAAGGATGCAAATTTGACACATCACCAACCCCTAATGATTTAGGCACTCATCCACATATGGGGACTACATGGAGAGGAAAGGGGATGAGAAGGAAGGTGCTCCTCCTCTCTCTCCGGGATAGAACGAGGGTCTTCTCCTCTCCTTCAAGTGGTCGCCGTGCCCTAACGGATCGGAGGACGAGCGACCCGGTGAGGAATATCGGCAGTAGCGGCGACGGAAGGTGCAACCAAAGAGGGAGAAGGGAGGGAGGGAGCGCCTAGGGGAACGGAGGCTAGGGTTACTGCAGTCGGATGTGCTTGAATACCATGTGAATGGATTTGGGTCAAAGCAATACTCTGGAGAGTGGGTTCTCCTTTATTATATAGAGTGAGAACATATACATAATAGACCCAACATGAAATAGAAATAGTAAAGAGATACATAAATAAGGAAACTATTTTCTAACAAGGACATATACAGTTGTTGTGTACTTACGCAGACATTGTCATTCAAATGCAAATGAGTCACATCATATTACACTTTTGTTAGAGTCTATTTTATATTTTTCGATTTGCTATTTTGGGCTTTTGTTAAGTCATGGGGTTTAGTCCGACCATCTCAAGATATTTAGTTTGTGTCTTTATAGATGGGTTTTTTACACCTCTTAAGAGATCAAGTCAGATGATCAAATTCAAGCACAATATTATTTTTGCAGGTCATTCGTGTTATCCCATTAGTCATTTAGGCTTACATCAAAGAAAGCTTTCTTTATAAGAATTCTTATAACAATTTTGTTCTATTGTACTAGTAGCATGTGTGTGTATTATTTGTATGTGTGTGCCTACATGTGAGTGAGAGCCTAAATAGTTTCTTATATATTTACATATCTCTTCACAAAAGGAAGTGGGCTGAAAAAAATCTTTAAGTCTATGAATGCCAGAGAAATTCTAACTGTTCCTTTTCTATAGGTAACTTGGAGAACGTACTAGAGTCTGTTGAAGAAGTAAAGGAGGATCGTATAAGAGAGGTCAATACTTTTCTTACATAGTAAATTTTCACAGAATGTATATTGAAACTACAATTCACAGGCTTTGAGAGAAAAGGGTCACCAAGGGCGTTTGAGCAAGAAATTAGTGAGTTCCGTTCTTTAAGATGCTTTATATATTTGTTGAGTATTTTTCTTATATTCTTTATTCTCTTTCTTAATTTGATATTGTTATTAAAGCTTTATTGAATTCTAATTTCTACATATTTGATTGTGGGTATGTTTCCCTTGGATCCCTGTACCAAGTTGATGATACACGTCTCCATCTTGTTACACGATGCATCATTTGTTTCCTAATTGGTTCTTTCCATGTCTAACCAAATGTTTCCTATTCTCTCCTCTTTTCTACTGATGCTTGTTCCTTTAGCACTTATCATGATGCCACCTTAGTTATCAGGGTGCCCACCTAGGCTTAAGACAGGTTGCCTCAAATTGGGCGTAGCCCCTACAGTGACCTATGTGGCTGCCTACGGCCTTATAGGCCCAAATCAAGCCACTTAAAGCGTAATTCAGCATAAGTTAGGTGTATGTTTGGTTATATTATATCAAGTTGAGTCAATTTATGGTTGAACTAGGTTTGATTTGGAGAAAACAAGCCTTATTTGGGTAAAATAGGTCTCATTTGGGTATATTAGGTATGATTCAGCCACATTAGGTCTCATTTTGATAAATATAGGGCAAATTAGGGGTAGTTAGATTTGATTAGCTCATATTACGCAAAATTAGGTATGATTTAGGCCAAATAGTGTCAAATTTGCGCAAATTAGGTCTAATTTGGGGAAAACAAGTTGATTTGCGGAAATAGGTTTGATTTGGGGTGATAGGTCTAATTTAGCCAAATTACGTCTCATTTAGGTTAATGTAAGGAAAATTTGGGGAAGTTAGGTCTGATTAGGTCATCTTATGCAATATTAGGTTTAATTTGGGCCAAATCATGTCAAATTTGGGTTGATTAGGTCTGATTTGGGGAAAATAAGTTGGTTTGAGGGAAATAGGTCTGATTTGGGGAGATTAGGTCTGATTTGGTCATATTGGGTTTCATACGAGTCAATATAGGGAAAACTTGGGTAAGTTAGGTCTGATTAGGTCACTTTATATGTAATTAGGTCTAATTTATGCCAAATTAGGGCACACTAGGTCAAATTAGATCAAATTTCAATCAAGTTAGTTTAACCTAGGGGCAATCAGGTCTAATAGGTAATATTTGGTGCGATTTAGCCTAAATACTATGCAATAAAGCCATATTATACATTTACAAATATGAAATTATGAATGTAAATATATGAAAATCAACATTATTAAAAAAGAAACACCTAGAAACGCCTAGGTGCCCCTCAAGAAAGCCTAGCGCCTGGCCGCCTTAACAACCATGGATGGCTCACATGCTCTACGATTGGCCTAGAGTGTTGTATTCTGCCACCAATGCATCCAACAAGATGCTCTAATGCTTCTCTTATGTGATGTGTGAAGATGCTTCGTGGCTTTTTCTTTTGTAATTTGCTATCCTGCAACTTAGCACATCTCATGCTGGTATGACAGTATGATCTCTATGCACAAAATGGGAGACTTCGGAAGGATATAGTCTTTCAAGATCTTCGAGGTCTCTTCTACGGGCATTCTCAGCCTACCAAATCTCTGCAGCGCGCTCACTACATGTCCCCAGTGGCAACTTGGACTGGCATCTGTCAGCTGCCGCATGACTCACTGTAAGCTCTTCTTCCTCAATCAGGGAGAGTCGATATAGGACTGCCTACATATCCAACCCGTCGTTGCACTTGTCATCATCCTTGAGAGCTTGATTAGCTTGATTAGTTGTCAGCTTGATTAGGTCAATTAGTTGTTTATTAGTTAATTTTGATGTTTTATCGGATTCCAGCAACTTGTTAGTTATTCCAGGGTTTGACAAATGTCAAATTTATTTTGTCTGAGTTTATTTGAGTCGGGTTATTGGTTAGGCAATTATGTGCCATTTCCCAAGTCGTTAAGGCTTCCTTCAGTCTCTTTATCAATACCATCCCTAAGGTATTTTCAGGAGACTTTTGACTATGAACTTGAGTATTTGGGTATTGGTTCCCCATTACCTCTATTTTATATTTGTATGAAATCTAAATCGGGGAGATCACACATCAGTCGGGATATTTGTGAAGGTTGGCTAGATTTATAAAAGGCTGAAAATTTGTGAAATTTTGGAAAAAAGAGGGGTTGTGCTAAACTAGAGAGGAAGATGCACATGAAGAAATTTAGAGATTTAATCCTGAATTCTTCAGGAAGTCAACCAAATTGTGATTGGCACATATGTAGTCTGTGCAGTCGTTTCTGGATATAAGGATTGTATGTTACCTTAAGAACAAGGGCGCAAAGGGTTGAGGGCTTCGTATTAGGGTCCAACCTATCTTTGAGGAGAACTTTGGTATTCATAGCCTTGAGGTGTGTTGAAAGATTAAAAAGGGACCTGCATCCTGCCTGGGACAACTGGACTAGTTCACAATAATAACTGTGAAGAACCTGTTTATGTTTCTTACAAGTTAAAAACATTTGGCATATGTTATTCAAAGTTGTTTACGGACATGTTTGTATACAAAATATAAGTAAATCCAAAATAAACGGCAATCAAGCATATGCTTTAGGCAATCCTCAAGGCTAAACGGAACTTAATCCAAGTTCTATCATTTATTAGACAAAAACAGAACAACCCTATTAACATACTGATTACCCAACCAAAAAGCTGAAGTTTCGTATACATGCAACAATCAACAAGAAAGTGGCCGATCTAACTGCATAATTTATAATCTAATTAAAAAAAATTCGGACTCAACCAACGAGTGGAGTATGATTGTACTGATACATATATAATCATGTATTCTATCCATTTCATGATACCTACGTTCTACATTCGTTGCATCAACTATACTTCTTACTTAGTCCAACATTGCTGCACTTGAAATTTGAATTTATATGGTTTTCATAAGTTTGTAGGCTAATTATAAAATGGCATTTCATCCAGGCGACCTTGTGCACCAAGCTTCCATATGAAATGATTCAAGTTGAGACAGATGATCTTGTATTTCGAAAACCAGAAGTAAGCTTAACAGAATAGTCTGTACTTCTTTTATTTATAATCAAGCTGCATTGAACTTCGTATTTTAAAAACTGTATTTCTTCCTAGGATGATGGAGAAAAATTTATAAGCCTTCTAAGAGCACTGGGAGCGTATGCAGAAGGCTCTTCTGTGGATCCTATGATCAGGAGAGCATCAAAGTTGTGGCATAAACTTCCAGGGTGAAGATGGATCTTCTGTATTAATGATCTGGTTGTTACAAGTTTGACTAATTACGTTCCCACCATTGGGAACACCCTGACCAATAGTGTGTGATCATAGGCTAGTATTTTCATCTTTACAACTGCTTGCAATCAGGACATCTGCATATTGTTCATTAATCACGCCAATTGCTACCTGATTTCTATTCATACAAATATTGCAGATGTCGAGAAACATGTAGAAACACAAGAAAGGAGATCCTGAGAAACGATTTTCCACTTTATTGGCAAGAGCATAACAATGAAACATGAGGAAATCCAACTTGGCAGCTTCTGTAGCACGCAACTAGTTCTGCAGCTTGAAATTTACATCCATCATTCATTTTTTTATGTTAAATGATAGTGGTTACATTCATCTATAATGATGTTTTTTTGCAAATTGCTAAAAATGTAATATACGGAGCTTTTGTTAATTCATTCATCTTTACGTTGCAGTGTATGCTGGGTAGAAAGCTGACGCTTTGAACTAATGCTTTTATATGTAAACATTGTGTCTTACAATTACAGCTTCACCTGCAATCTGTAGGTGGCTCGGGAGCTGGAGCAAATGGACGAACATAGCTCACAAGAACAAAATGAGTAGACAAAAGGGATATTGGGTTTAGTCAAAATCTTCCCAGTGAAGTACAATATCACTAATCAATGGAAAGTAACAAAGCAAAGAATACTCTAAAGTTGGGTGGAGGCCCTGTTGGCCCCTCGATGTACATGTTTATTGTTGGAAGTCAAATCTATGTCAGGTGTAAGTTCGCCGGCAATACACCTCGCTTCAGTGGCCTGGACCTTTCGGACTCGGTCCAGAATCCAGCTTGGACATCCAGAAGCTCATAGCAAATTTGGCTCTGTGGTACACTGACGGGTTGGTAGAGGCATATGTATGGGCAGCACTCTGAGTAGCACCTCCGCTGGTCGCATTCTGAGGTGTAGCTCTTGCTGCATCAAGGAAGCTTGCGCCAAAGACAATCACCACAATGGTGAAGAGGAGAAAGCTTGAGCATACTCTCTGGGAAGTCATTTTCCAACCTCTTATAGGAATGGCTTGAGGAATGGCGGCTAACCACTGATTTTACTTACGTTGGGGAGCAAAGAATGTTGAAGGTGGGGGGTGACCTTTTTAAGTGACGAGAATCTTCGTTGCAATGGTTAACGAATGGAGATGACATTCTGTTAAGAGTTAGATAACCGTATATATAATATGACATGACCGGCAAGTCTGAATTGGTGGATGAATTCCTAATGCCTAAAGGTGGGGGTTCCAGGAAGCAGGGTCTGCTTTCCAAGGAGCAAATTTAGGTTCCGTACTGTGGAAGTGTAGAAAATGGTGCAATCAGACGGCCGGATTACTAGGGTTTTGAATTCTCCAACTCTTGCTTGTGGCTCCTCCACCACCTTGTTATCTTGAACGGGATTAGCGTTGATTGAAACCTCGAACGTCCAAAGTGGCAACAGACGTTGGACAGCGAGTGGTGGGAAGCTGTGTTGGCAATCTGTGATGTGGAGCGTTACTGGATGTGAGGAAAAGGTTTAAGAGACGTCCAAAAGAGATCTGCTATACTGAGGCAGACCTGGACATATTTCTGGACGAATTTTGGCATATAGTCTGCTAAAGAACAAAATGGAGGGAAGCAAGTTGCTTCATTCCTCTATTTTGTTCTTTAGCAGGCTAAATGCCAAAATTCGTCCAGAAATGTGTCCAATATGCCTCTCCATAGCATTTTTCCGTCCAAAAATCTAGATTTCGAGTACGACTTGCTGTCTGCCATTGGCCTAGCGATCGGATTGGGAAGTGGGTTGCAAAAGGATTAGGACCTTTTCTTCTCGGCTTTTGAACACAAAGATAGCATATTTAAATGATATTATAATAGATATAAAGGTGGTAGCGTTTGCAAACCGCACGAAGGGACGATCCAACGCTGTAGGTGGCTGGGTGAGTTATGGTTGTTTACGAACCCCCATGATCTACTTTCCGGCGTTGTATATGCGTCTTGAAACCGAGACACCACGTACCCTATTTTAAGGGCCCTGCCGTCTCTTGGCGCCGGGTAGTTATTTCAAGTTTCACCGGTTTAGCTATTGTCGTTTAGTTGAAATTTGTCTTCCGGGTAGATGTGTGGTGGGGTTAGCTTGGGTTCGGTTGTCCTCCCATGTTATTCAAACAAACAGCTGGTTGAAGAATGGTTCTGAAGGCTCTTATGTTGTCGAAAAGCTAACGGCAAGAGAACACGAAGTAGGGCCATTCTGTTTAGATGTTGTGGGTTTGGGTCATTCTGAGTTGACACATGACAAATGTACTGTCTGGACGGCCACCCTGGTTGTTGACTGACATTTGGTAGCCCTGTTGTGAGGGTTGAAACCCCAGTCATCTGCGTAGATGGTGGCCCAAGTTAGGTTGAATGCAGCTGCTAGGCAATCCTGTTGTACAGGTGGCAACCCGAGTCACCTATGTGGATGATGGTCCAGGTTAGGTGAGTGAAGCCGCTTGGTAATCATGTTCTGTACGTGGTAACCCAAGTTTGACTCTTGGTGATCTGGCTTTTGTTTAACAGTAGAGACAGAGGCCTGAGTACGACCCTGGGTCAGCATGGATGTATTAGTTAACATCAGCATGGAATATCATAATACCAACGTTAGGCATTTAAACATCTAATGATAATTATAATCATTTATCAAATGAAAGTGACAGTTTAAACATTTTAAAAGAGCATATAGCAAGCTGTAATACCAACGTAACCACCATTTTCAACCCATTTGCTGTTGTCCTTTTCTGCTGTCACCTTCCCTTATCATCTACCTTCTCCGCTTTCCTCATCCGTGGTTCCCTTCTGGAATGGGAAGAGATCGGACTATGCAGCTACTAATACTATGTCCGTAATTGTTTCTAGCTGACTGAACTTTTCTTTCCTCATAATTTTGAGGGGATTTCATTCATCCCGTCCCCTCGTCGGACCAATGACACTAACAAAATATACCTCACATGATCATCAAGGCTGTCACCAACCCCTCCATCCCAAACACCCCATAAAACTCAAAAAGTACAACTACTCTTTCCACACCTTCTTAACGTATGTATGCCCAATTTATCTCCTCTATATAATCCAAGCATGTTAATAGGTATCCAATAAAAAATTGTATAATGATCTCCACCTGGATCGCTCTCCCTTAAGACACCATAGCGAGCGATGTTTTGTTATCTTACATGTCGATCTTAAGAGTGGTGATCCCTAGTTTGTGCGCAATGTCTCAAACCTATTCCGCTAGAACTTTAGTTTTCTACGGGAGCATAAAGTTGTTGCTTGAGATCTTAGCTATCTCTCCATTCTTCGATTCCATTTTGTCAATACGGACCCCTTTCCTCATACACATGTACAATGCATAAATCAAACCTCTTAGTTGGGTCTCATCCCTCTCATGTCTTCTAACTTGGCTCAATAAAGCCAGTCACAACCTCCCTCCCATCCCTCCTACCACCACTACCTTCTTGTTGGTAGGAGATGTAGCCATAACCACCTCCATATTGAGTCTAAGTCGGCCTTTTGTTGGTGGTTTCCACTTGATAAGCTTCACTGTTCTCTCTCTCACTCTGACATTGCTCAGGATGTCCTCTTTGAGCCCAATCTTTTCTTGAAACTAAGACATTGCTCAGGATGCTCACTCTGACACGGTCGCCTCCCGTGTTTCTTGGTATTTGCATATCTTCATCCCTTTGCTCCATATTACCCTGCCCAGGTTGCCTGGCATGAATATGTGGTCATCCAATTCTTCCCCTAGCTCGTTGTATCATTTACATGTTGAGGCCAACAAACCCTTACACGATCCAATCTGCTTATTATGTTGGCACAACCTTGTGTAGACCTTTCATCCCAATGTTGTTTCCCTTTGAGGCAGGTCTCTGTGCTATAGCCAACCAACACATTACCAGCTCCCGTTAGCCAGTCCTTTTAGCATCTCTTTGTCGAGCCAATCCTAAAAACACAATGTGGCTTTAGTTCCCACACCACTGTATCCTGCCCTCCTCTAATTCTAGCTTTGGACTCCATTAGCAGCCTAAGGCCATACTGGTCAAGCTTGAGCCCAAGCTTGAGTCAGTCCCAATCATGTATGTCCACCAACAACTCCCTAATTCTCGTATTCATGGGTGAAGATGTTTGCGTCGATCTAAAATCAAGGAGGTGGCTTTCCCCGCACTATCTCTCTAACTAGAAGAGTCTCTCACCCTTCTCCAGTATCCACCTACATCGCCCCATAAGCGTCAGGAAGCTTTTCCATACCCTTATCCAGAATGGTGAGGGGGGTAAGCTAAGCTTCAGATAGGTTGGATGTGACGACTCTGTTGGTACTTCCTCTCTTGTATTTTTTGTTATAGAATCTCTCCCACATCAAATGCTCATCGTACAACTCATGTGTTTTCATGAACACAAACACCTCTTATGTCTCCTTAAGCTTATACCCAAACCTCCACGGTCCCTCAATTTTGCCACCGCCTCCCATCTTACCCATGCTCTCCTAGATCATCCATCCCTCGAGCTCCAAAGAAACCTCACTACACATCTCTCCAACTTCTTGCATGTTGATGCCGGTACCACCACCGTTGCGAAAGAGTAAATGGGGATTGAGAAAAGAACATGCCTCATAAAGGTGGCCTTACCTGCGAAGGTGAGTAATTTGCTCTTCCAAAAAATCATCTTCTTCCTCACCCTCTCAACTAGGAAATCAAAGAATCTAGACTTGAATCGACTGGTAAAGAGAGGGACCCTAAGGAAATTCATTGTTCCATATTATGATTACATCCCCTTCGTATCTAGGAGCTCTCATGGTAACACATAGTCACCTTGGACCACTAACGTTGACTACTCCATATTAATCAATTGTTTCATGTTCCTATGGTCTACACCAATCTTCATTTAGAGTTGTAGAAGATTATAGCACCATCCATTAAGAGGAGGTGAATAGGTTCCTGAGGCCCTCTGTAATGACCCCCTCCTCCTATTATCCCCTATTCATGTGGACCGAGAGGGCAAGGGCCATGACCTTCATTACATGACCGAAGGTTTAGCAAATAACCAAAAATAAAGAGGAGGATGCCTTAATCCTTGATATCCATAACTCTAGTACTCAGAAGGATAAAGAGAGTAGATACATGTACTTAGGGTTTAGGGAGCGAAGAGGGTAGAAAAGTGATAAAATTAGATCATTAGTTCTAGAAGTATGTTATTTTGAGTAAAGTCCTCTAATTTTGGCCAGGAAGGAAGAACGGATTCGAGATTCCTCGTAAGCCAACTAGCAGTTGGAGGAAAATATTTCTAATCCCCAGATCGTGGTCCTTTCTAGACACCATCCGTCTTTGGGAAAGCACTCTAATAATTCCCTTGTGGCTCTACAGAACTCTTGAAATTTAATAATTATTAGATGTTAAATGGTAAACCAGATCTGATACCAAATGTAGCGACCCCCTCCCCATGTTATCCCCTATTCAGGAGGATTGAGAGGGTAAGTGCCATTACCTTCATTACACGACCGAAATTTTAGCAAATAACCAAAAAATAATTAATAAATTTCACTAATAAAAAGGAGTTTGGTGCAAGGATGATATTACAAATTACACTAAGGAATTACATGATATGGATATCTAAAGTTACAACGTGAAACAAAATCTATCTAACTAAATCCTTCAAAGATTACATTACTGTCTTTTCCTTTGAGTACCTTCTTTTCCTGGATATTCATTTCCTCTTACTTGTAGAATAGAAGATTATCCAAAAATGGCATGAAACAAAAGCATGGTCAATATAACGAGTTGTACTGGTATGTGGGGGAAACCAAAATGTTTGCATATACTTGTAACAACATATCTACAACAATTACTGTTACATAATCAAAATTATCATTTTCTTCATAACTTCTCAACCCGTTTTACTCAACCTCTGTGATACCCTCACTTAGGGTTTTTGTCCCTGCAACAGACTATAGGCCACCTCTCAATTTGGAGCCAGGTGCCTATGTTGGCCACCTCTCAATCTGGAGTTAGGTGCCATGTTGGTCTTTCCAATCTGGGGCCTGACCTCATATGACCTTCCCAATCTGGGGCATGTTCTGACCTTCCCAATTTGGGGCCTGGTCTTTAGTCATCACCATGACTTCTCATTTCCTTCTATTCAAACCTCCAGAGTTGGTATGTGCCGTTCGAGCAAGTTATAAGCATAATTTGTGATAGCCATAGTAACTTTATAGATTGTAGGAAATAAACATCGTCCAAGCATTTAATTTCAAGCAATCCAGTAAAACCTCAGAAAATGTTGGGAATCACAAGAGGTTAGTCATAGGCGTAACCACATATCTATTTCAATAGTAACTTAAAGTGTGAGAAAGGTCAACCAGAAAAGCCAAACAGGCAACCAAGTAATTATCCTGAAAGTTAAGGCATTGTACCCATGTATCATTTTTCTATCCAAATCTACCATTAAGACTGACTTGGGTCTCAAGATAGGGTTTTGAAGTCAAATTTTAGGATTCCATTAGGGTTTTGGATTTTCAAATCCTAATTACCACTTTTCATGTTCTTCTGGTTCATAAGCCCTAATTTGTCATTAATTGTACTTTTATTCTCAAAGAAACCCTAATTCATCAAATTATGAGTTTTTTATTTCACATAAGTTCCAAGGTGTTCTTTTTGTCCATAAAAGATCAATCTTTGATCATCAACATCAATTGAACTCATTAATATCATCAAAACTTAGAAATTAGGATTTTGATTTATTTAACACATTAAAGATGCTATCTTTAGGTACTTTTTGAACTAGAAGCAGATCTAGGTCTTGGTTTTATTTTTATTGCATTTCTTGTATTCCCATGATCAATATTCATATATAACTTAATGCATTCCGAATTAACAATCATTAGTTATGATTTTTGCAAAATATACTCTTCTAGACCAATGGTTGCACGCCATGTCAGCATAAAAATAGCCTTCCTTATTTTCCATGCGGATTAGGCTAAGCCAATGGGTGAACGTTACGTCACCTTATGAGCATCCGTGTGGCGAGTCTCTGGTCAGGGGTGAAAGGACGCTTATGCCCTTGGCTTGGTGTGTCGACTCCATGGGCGAAAGGTCTTTTCTCGTTGGGTCGTCTTCTTCCTCCCGATCTGCCCTCCTCGCGCTTGGGCAAGTCAACTATGATGTTGAATCCGAGCTTCAGGGTGTTTGGGGACTGCCCATCAACGCATGACCTCCACAGATCCTTCCCAAACTCGCCAGTGGCAGCTCCTTTGTGGGGTCAAGTAGGGAGAGGGAGAGACAAGGTCGCCTCATCGGCGGTAGAACATGGTATCTCAGAAGAGCGTAGAAGGGTACCAAGGTGATTTCTTGCGCTCAGATTGTGAGAATTTCCTCCCTAGGTTTGAGCGAGAGAGAGAGCTGCCTTTATATAGGCAGTAGGCAATGAGAGGGACGCCACTAATATCCCCATGGAGTCCAACTCCCTCAAAAAAATAGGGAAAAATCAACCCATTTTGGAAACATGAATAAATTGGGGATCATTGTGTTCAGTTCCCTTCCACAAAACTAGAGGGAGTGGCTTCGAGAGGTTTCATTGATCAGAGCAAGCGAGAGAGCGAGCGAGAGAGAGAGAGAGAGAGAGAGAGAGAGAGAGAGAGAATGGTCGGCCTTACTGTAGCCAGTTGCCTAAAAAGGCTGGAGGTAGGAGAAGATACACTGACCATCTGATCCCGATCCTAGGGCTAATATTGTGCGTGACAACATTAAAGGGGCGGAGTATAGTTTCCAAATTTGATTATAAAACGTGACATTTAATATATTTCTCTTTTTCCTTTCCACTTTAGGAATTTTTTGAAATCCATATCTCTCTCTCCTTAAGTTCTTTTAATCCAAAATTTAAAGAAAAGTCCATTATGACTTTATCTATACGTGGGGAATGTTTGAGACTAAAACTAAAAAAAAGGCGTTTTTCTTAATATGTAAGTCTTCTCTCTATAAAGCCTATTTCATGCATTAAAATACATCCTTTTCTCTTTCTTTCATTTCTATTTTCTTTATTTTGATTACTCTTCTTATTAGAAACCATGTGAAACTAAAAACTAAATAATAGTGGCCATCCACACCACTATCTAGATAATTCTACACAATTCTCTCAAGTACACATAGTTGCTATCTATTTCCCTTTGCTTTTTGCTTATTATGGGATTTCTTCTCATCCTTTTTCCTTATATCTATTATTGGATTAGCAAAATCAGTAGGAACCACAAAATTCACAACAAAGGAAATTTTTACAAAAGAAAGTCATACTTTTATATCTATTCAAATAATTGCATTTTCATCGTACAAATATATGTGAAAATCAGGTTGTAACACCCTCCTCTCATGATAAACTGTTAGATCCTCCCCATTGCGGCCTCCCTCGGCAATGCTCTAGTCAACACCTCTTCAAACATGACAAAAAACCGGAAATGAAGTGGCTAGCCTCGTCTAAACGAATGCCTGAAGTAGTCAACCGCTTCTTTGAGCATCGATCCCTACTTGGTAGAGATGCTTGATGGTAGCACTATTATGGGTTTGCCATCAATGAAAGGGGTGGAAAAGAAGTCTGAGATTGAAAGAAGTAATAAGTATATATAAATCACCGTTGCATATACCTAGTAGACAAAAAGAAATACTTGATAGCAGCTCGTGTCTTGGACGCTATCAAATCTAGGCTAACTCTGACTTGCTGCAACTTAGAGCGGGATAGAATTACAATAGGTAAGGATTTCTAGTTCTTTTCATTTCCAAACATGGTTTGGATTAAAAATATGGAAGCTTTTCCAACCAAAAAACTAGTGCCCGCTTAGTATGAAAATAGTTATCTTCTCCGTTTTTAGGAACAAAAATATGTGTTTTCTCGCATGTTGTCTCAAAGACTACATATGTTAAAATGGTGTTGTGGGATGCTAATGAATTTTGTATGTGTTTGTCTGCGTGCGTGTGTTTTTTTTTTGGAGGGGGAGGTTCAAACTTGGTTCGCTCCATTGGCAGCTCTTCACGTGCTTGAAAATGCTAAAGTACATCAAACTCAACACAAAAGAATCCATAAACGACATGTTTGCTTTGTAGATTTAGGTGGATTTAAGAGAATTCAGGTTTATAATAATCCTAGTATAACTGATTTTTGTATCTAGAAAATTCTGCATGTGCGACATTGGCGCCCGTCACGTTTGAACGAACTGGGAGGGCGTCGTCCAACGGTTATGGAGTGCTCAAAAAGTGTAGGATAACATCTATTTCTCCATTACGGCAGATTAAACGTGATATTTGTCTTCTTGGATCAATAAACTCATTCCAATCCCCCCCCCCCACCCACACACACACAATAAGGTTTGCTATGCAGCCTCATTTTGGGACCCAAAACGGAACCTCAAGCATTCTCCACCACAAGTTAGAAGGTATAACAAATAAAATATATTGTTTTATTTGTTATACTTTCTTGTGCTGAAGAATGTTTTGGAGTTTCATTTTGAGTCCCGGTGTCCACTTGGCATACTTCCCCCTCAACCGTCCATGTCAGGCCAGCGGCCTACCAAGTAGGATAGAATCTGCACTGCACTGCCACGCTGACTCAACTGCAGGAGTCCAATCACCGGCGGCATGTCTCATTGGCAGCCCACCGTCAGTCGCTGAGCCATTGACCGACGCGTAAATGAATAAAGATGGAATACCAACGGCGCTTCTCCCTACAGCGGCTTCGGGGACGGACCCGGCGCCTACTACCGCGCCATCCTCCTTGACCCGTTATACAATGAACGTACGTAGAGGCAGGAGAAAGGCTTGTCCAAGACTCCAAGCTGCTCCCGCCTCTGTAGTGGCATGTGGTTGGATCTCGTCTACACAGAGCTGTATATATGCAGATCAAATGCATGGAACGTGGTGGGTTGAGCATGTGCTTTTCTTCGCTGCGGGAGCTAATTTTGCTGTTCATGTCGAATTGTTGACTGTTATCACAACGTTTGTTTTAATTACCTGTTTTAATTCATAAAAGATAGTAAACACAGTGTATGATGGCACACACAAACATAGATATACACCAAGAATGCCGATCAGATAAAACGTCAAAGGACATAATAGTAAGCGCAAAGAGTAAAGTTTAGGACATAATAGTAAGCGTAAAGAGTAAAGTTTAGGGCCTATTTGGTAGGTATAGTCTGATGACAAAATGCATGCTTGTTGTGCAATTTTACAATAAACTTTCACAACTACACTTAGCTACCAACCAAACTATCCCTTATCAGGGTGAACTTGAGCACCCAAAGAGCAAAAGTCAGTTTAAAGTATGTGATAGTGTGATCAGTGGTGTAGCCACATACAAGTCATCGCGGCACATGCCCTACCCAGATTTTGAAATTTCACACCAACTAACATAGATTTAGCTCAAGTTCTATGAAAAAATACCAACTGTGCGCCACCTGCCATGGTTGCATAATGCTTCAGTTAACGATGCCCCTCACCTAGGCTTTCTGCCTCAGCCATTGGGTGTGATCCCTTTATACAACCCATTGAATACAACACATAGCAAGAAAATCAAGCAAGTGGAGAGCTAAGAAACACATCATATGGGGGGCCACCGTAATCATCTCAGACACCAAGTAATCACGGATGGGTTGGCTCGAGGATTGTTAGTCGCCTTTGGGAGACTGGATCATGTCACCCATCAAATGGATGTTTCATCATAGCAGAAAGAGAGAGCATAGAAAGAGACTTTTCCCTTGCAAGGAGAGCCAACATCACTATAGGAAGATATAATGTCACCACAAATAATTAGAGTAGATTTTTACAATAACCAAAGTTTGTTCAAACTTTAACAATTATATATGATTCTTATGTTCAATTCATATATTTAAAATAATATATGCAGCTAACTCTCTATGTTATTTTTAAAGTTAGGGTGATGATAGAAATCAATATTGTATAAATGATACAAGACGCGATCAACTAGAGAAATTATAGTTGTTATTAGGTCGGTGATAGTAGTGAAAATGTTCCTAGATACAAATTGTGATTTATATTGTCAAAAGATTATCACAACGCTTGTAAAATATAGAGTGGAAGCTCATGTGAGGTAAGATAACAACTTAAAAGGCTATCCAACTATAAAAAAATCATTCCCTGACATGAGACATCATGTGACACACATTTGATGCGCCAAGGATGGGCGGTTTTGCGGGAGAATGGAATTTTTTGATGGTTGAATATGGTTTTGAGAGGTGACTTGACAGGGCATTTATTGAGTGGACGGTGGAGGTGATATGATGAGAGAAATTTTTGTTTTGCTTATAAATTTAAATTTGTAGATTTTTTGACAAAATAAAAATCATTAGATTCTATAAGAAAATATAGTCCAACAAGATTAATGTTGATTTTTTTGGGAAAAAATATACATTATATAAAAATGAGTATTCATATTGAGATAATACTCATTTTCTCACTTATATAAAAAATCAAAAATAAATATAGGAAATGAAGGAGGGGAGGGAAGTAAAAAGAAAAGAGGAGGGAAGAGATGATGTGAGTTTCGAGAAGTGAGGAGAAAAGTGATGGGGGAGAGGAGGGAAGTGAGAGAAGTAAAGGAAGTAAATGAGAGAAGCGATGAGGGAAGTAAACAGAGGACATGAGGGAATAAAAAGAGTAAATTAGAGAATAAATGAGGGAAGTGATAAAGGAAGAGAAGGGAAGTAATGGGAGGAGATGATGGAAGTAAAGGGAGAAGAGGAGAGAAGTAAGTGGATGATTTTTATGTAATATGCTCACATTTGATAGATTGCCTACTTCTACTAGTATTTCATCCATATTTTAATATAATGCACCCACGTTTTAGTAGAATGTGATGGGTGCATTGATTATACTAAAATATGGGTGCATTACTAGCAGAAGTGGCACACTTCACTCAAATGTTGGTGCATTACTAACAGACGTGGGTGCATTTCATTAAAATATAGAATCTTCCCACTTGTTTTAGTAATGGACCCACATTCTTATGAAATACACTCACTTCACTGATATTTTAATAGAATGTGTCTACTTCTACTAGTAATGCATCTACATTTTGAGTAGAATGAGTCCACTTCTACTAGTAATGCACCCACATTTTTATGTACTAAAATGTATGTGCATTACTAGCAGGAGTGTGTGTATTACTTTCCTAATATCCTCCATTTACTTCCCTCCTCTCCTCTTTTTACTTCTCACCTCCCTTCTCTCTTCCTTTTACTCCTCTTCACTTTTTTTTCTCTCCTCCTTTACTTCCTTCATCACATCGTGGTGGTAATGTATTTATTTCTTAATGTATTCCTTTTATGCAATACTTAGTTTTATATTTTGTATTATTTTCCTCAAAATTAGATCGAAATTAGTCTTGTTAATGCATTTTTAAAAAATATTATTATTTCATCAAAAAAATAATTAAGGATTGAAAGATATAAAAAAAATAAATTTATCTCTCCTATTTTTTCTCTTTAATCCCCTTTACTTCCCTCTACCTGCCATCCACTAGCTATCCCATGGCATCTCATCCTAAAAATCACTTTTACCTCTCACCAAATCTTATCAAAATATCCATAAAACCACAGATAATAGCGCCCAAACCACCCTGCCCTGTGTGTCATCCATGTGTAACCTGACGGTGTGCATCAGGTTAGAACTTTCATCAAATAAAATTTTATGCTAAAAAAATATTAGCTCTAGCTCTTCCACATACATGGATACTCAAATTTGATTTTTTTTCATGTGTCTTAAATTTTTTTAATCTTTAATGCAAAAAAGGTACATTACTGATTAGTATTTGCATTTGACACTCATACTATCCCCCAAACTCAAAATTTCAAAGATTGGACAAATACCTTAAGTAGGTCTAATTCTCATAATGGCACACGACAACCTTTTATTAATTCTTACTGAGACAAAATCAAGCATGATATTTGTTCATGTTCTCTTCCTCTTCTCTCCATGCGAGTTCTTAGTAGTCAACACACAATTAGACCATCATTGAAAATCAAAGTTGCACCAACATCATGAGCCCACTCCCACTGCTTCCTATTAACTAAAACCCTCATCCTCAGATAGTTGGTGTATGTAGACATATTAATGTTGTTGTTACTATTAAATACACATTAATAATATGAAAATCCTGATAAAAAGTTACTTGATATTAAAAAAAATCACACATGGTAGTGCATGGGTCATATCATCCCAATAACAGCCCAAAATCATCTGTGGACCTTTTTTTATTTGCCCATCAATTATTAATAATGGTCATTTCAGATGTGTATTGCTCATCATGTTTTGTGTATTGCAACATGTATTTTTACTAATTTTATCTATTTTTTGATGTAGTTTGTTTAAAACAAACCTTTTATAATGCCTAGTAAGGCTATAATGGCAATAATAAGTTATTTCTAATTCTGTTGAATTCATATGTATTGCTAAGTGTAGTTTTATGTATTGGTATGTGAAAAATATTATTGAAAGTTTGTTGTAACGACTATTGGGTTGATGAGTCACTACAACTATATTTCTAAATACACTTTGATACATGTGATAATACACATTACTAGACGTAACAATTTACAACATGCATATCGAGATTGATTGTTACATAACCACTGTTGGGTCATTTTTGACATGTTATGTGGGTAGCTTTATTTAAGAGTATAGGCCATGCTTTGTGTATTGTAATCATTAGACAATATAGTGACTAAATAGTGTAAAGAAATGCGGAGCACTATACTTAACGACCGATTTGCAACCTTGATGTTCTATATCAGTGTAGATCATAATATGACTATTGTCTAGTCATCAATGATGCCTACACTTACTTTGATAGACTAACTGAACAATAATCAATAATCATTCACTAGTTTAAGGAGTAGATGAGTCATTGTGTTCGTTGGGTGTATCCTTAACCAAATGACATAAGTAAAACTTCATTTTGGAGAAGAGAAATGATGCATAAGAAAAGAACTTTTGTCGATAGAATTACATTGCACCGATGTGATAACACTCAACCATCGTCGAAGGATGCATCTTGTTGGTTGTGCATAAGTATTCAATTTTTATACCTGTAAAATAGAGTTTAAACCATCATGATTATGTGATTTATTTAATTTACATAACTATGTTGGAAAAAAAAGTTGAGCCAACCATGGGTCTAAGAATTGGTTTCTTTATCCGTGAATTGAGGTTATGTCTTTTATCTATATTCATTTAGCAAGAATTTTTCCTTATGGAAGCATGAAGTTTCACGGGTATAAGTTGTTGGATTTTTGAATATGACAATCTATATATTTCAATGATACAAATATTTTATATTTGTGTCACTAACATCTGCATTAACTGTTTCAGGTGATAAATGAACTTATACAAGAATAATGTCAAAGAATGTGCAACAATTAATGTGTATCGATGCTTGTGAATTAAGTTATACCTAGAATTATAGCATACACATATGAAATTGTACAACTTGATAGGAGTGATGTAAGAATAAGTGATGAAAGATACAAAACCATCTTGAATATATTTTTATATTTGTATACACCAATTAAGATAACATGAGGAACTTTGCAAAATCATCTGAGTGCTGTCCAAAATTTAAGACTTTCTGAATCATGAAGATTTTTGGTGCGGTTGAATTGTAATTCTATCAGACTGATGATGCAACCTTATTTTAGGGCTTCATCTTGTGTCATATTGCACTTCAATCACATCTACAACTGTTAGATTACATATTATTTCTCTCAATATGTGTTTTACTATCAAATACGCTTATGAATGGTTTTTCCATGTTTTATAGGTATTGTGTCTACTACTTGAAGGAATGGAGAGAAGATGGTTTGATCTAGGGTTTCCCTAGGCTTGGAGGAGCCCAAAATGAGGCCAAAACCACTCCCAACCTACCCTAAGTGGTCAAAGAGTGTATTGAAGCAATAACCTTCATGGATGGTCAAGTTCAAGACCCAAATGTAGGGGAAGGACCCCAAAATAGTCGTGCTACCAAGGAATGGTTGTTATGGGGCATGCCCCATCAACAGAACCTTCAAAAAATCACCCTGAATCCCAACATGCCCATGCTAGTCAATAGACCCGTGCTAGCCAGAGCCCAACACGACCGTGCTGGTAGACCCAAAATCTCAAAATTCTCATGTACACTCCATTCTTCCACCATGTCCATTCCCATACACCACGACCACTCCCATTCACCCCTAAAATGTCCGCTCTGCCCAACATGTCCGTGCTACCACCAAAATCCTACAATTTTCTGTATTACATTCCCTACTTTACCTCCACTTAACCTAGTACTTCCCCATCACCTATATATACTTGGGTGGCGGCTTCAGCATGAGGTTATCTACCTCTATCTCCCTTTGCATTCAAGAGCCACACCTACCTTCCTCCCTCTATTACTCCATATCCACCTCATTTCCACCCAAAAACCCTAGTTTTCTAGGGTTTCCACCACGAAAGCTTACCTTTCCATACCATTTTCCATCTTCGAGGGAGGTGCATGACCTTCTATAGTAAGGAGGTAAAGAAGGAGGATCTTCCATGAGCTACCATGGCCTTCTACCTCTTTCTTCTTTCCTTTTTTCTCTTTTATTTGATTATGAGTAGTTAAGTCCCCTTCGTGGGCTGTTTGGAGGATAAAATGTTACTCTTTTTTTAGGATAATCTATTATCTACTTACTCATCATGTAGCCCTAATCGAGATGAAGTACAAGGAACATCTAGGATGGTACTAAAATCTACAAGGTTGTCCAGCTGAACCTCTCTTAAGATACACTTAGGAGGGTCTTCATGGAACACCTGGCTTGAGTTGCTTTTAAGTTGTAGCTTGGCCAGACCATTGACCACTCTATTTCTTTCTCTGTAGCTATTGTGACATCCCTCTATCACACAGACAATGAAATGTCACGTGAAAATGTGTGGAACCATCATAAACATCATATTACCAAAAATGCGGGTTAATTAAAACCGATTGCGGAAAGCAGATAAGAAAGGAACTATTACAATCTGATCCACACCCTAAAAGAAAAAACATGTTATATATATACACATAAACTTGATACATGTCCACAGTTCATAGGATCCAGTTGTCTCTTATCCATAAAGGATGCATCACCTATTTATATACATATCAGACCTAACCAAGTCAACAACAGGATAAGAAAGCAATATCAACTATACATCATGAAACCTCGTCAAAACACTTCTAAGGACCTGAGAGTACAGGGATGACTCTAGGACTCTAGTACAAAACACCCAAAACAGTAGCATATCCACCTCTCGCCTTCTACTGTTCTTCTTTCTGCTCAGCTGCAACACCACGATCACCACCACGTCTAGCACGTCCACCTAAAAAGGGTTTTAAACCAACGGGGTGAGACACACAGTCCCAGTGAGAAACATAACCCCCGTCGAAATTATAAAACCTCAAAGGAGAGCTATAACAGATAAAGTAGGTGACTGATATAAGCAGATTATACGTGCAGCATACTGAGCAGAACTAACTTGTCATAACATCTTACCAGGATACTTAGGAAGCATGTGAACAGATGATAATATGGAACATGATTGACAAGACAAGTCCAATAAGAACTTATCATAACGTCTGAGAAACATGTAATTAGCTGCAAGATAAAACTAGGGCAACTATTCAAACAAGGCATCAACCAATGTTCTGTGTTTGCCCTAAGCAAATATACTATATGGCTGGATTACGATTTATTATGCCCTAAGGAAGTGAGCCGTACCGCTCAAATCCAACCTTCGGTTGTGAAACCCAAAGCCAGTGCCATACAAGGTCAATGGAAGAGCCGGAATCCATGACCTTGAAAAACCACTAGAGGGGGGGTGAAAAGGGTTTTTAAAATTAATTTAACAATTATTTAACTAAAACAACCAACCACAAAAATATTGGACAAGGGGACAAGGATTTAGAGTGGTTCCAACCTTAGCAAATACTAAGGAAGTCAGTCCACTACCCGGTTGCTTACCCAAATGGGATTTTGAAAGAATTAAATTTTATTACCTCGCAAGTACTTTACATAAAATTACAATTCTTTCACCAAACCCTTCGAACAGCCTTCACCTAGAAGTAATTGCACCAACCTTGAAGCAGCCTTCTTGAAGTAACTTCAAACTCCCCCTTGAAGTAGCCTTCCTCTTGAAGTAGCTTCCCGTTGCAATAGCCTTCTTGAAGTAGTTCGAAGTCCACCTTCTCCACCGAGAAGAACCTTCTCCAATCCGCAGCCTCCAACCCTAGGAGTAGCAAGGAGAATACAAAGGATAAAAGGAACAAGAAGGAAAATGGAAATTACACTTAACCTTTGAAGCACAAGGCTTGATTTGCCTATATCAAACGTGTAGATCTCCTAACCAATGTATATGGAAGTGTGATTGCTGTGGATAGAAGATACTAGCCTATAGGACACGAAATTTGGAGCAAGGAAAAGAATAGCCAATGCTAGTGTTGCTCAATTGCTTAAAGAAGATTGCCAATTGCAAGTGTAAGCTCAAGTATATGCTCAAGTGTAATTTAGGTGTCCTATGGCTTGTCCTATTTATAGGAATGGCCTATGGATTCTTAAGGACATTCTAGATACTTTCTAGGGGGTTCCAAGTGCTCAATTAACCGTTAGGTATCCACTAGTTGGTTTAACAACGGCTAGTTTAATTAATTCTGCAATTGCTGTCAGAGTCCATCTCGGTTGAGAAATTGTCGACCGGGATACCTACTCGGTCGAAGTTTTGTCGACCGACAGGCTCTCTGGATCAACGTTCATCTCCAACTGCCAACTACCTTGTCAGCTGTGTCTAACGGCTACCTGGGTCTTTCTCGGTCGAGAAGTTTGTCGACCGAGAGTGTCTCGGTCGAGGAGTTTGTCGACCGAGATTGACCATATTTCAATGTTTCAAATAAGGTGCTAAGTGTATGTATGAGTGTGCATATGTGACACTAATGAAGGGGATGATCTTTCTAAGTGTAGTGATTGTCTAGGGAAGATCTAACGCTTGATTTACATGAAGTCTAAGTACTTGTACATTATATATTTGTACAAGTTTACAATTGATTACATTTCATGAAATTTACAAGCATTCAAGCATATAGATTCCCTAGTGCTTTGTCATCCACCTCATTCCTGCAACACTCAAGTAGCACGTTAGATCAACAAGAATGAAATGTTTGTCATCATCGAAACAAAGGGATTTATCATAATGTCAATTTATCCAACAATCTCCCCCTTTTTGAAGATGACAAACATTTCTTGAATATAAAATAAGGAAATATAAAGCATGTGAGTTTCATACATGAAGATTACCTTTTGTAGTCATTCTTGTTTTGCAAATGAGTGCTGGCCATGAAATTTATGAAACTCAGGCCATGAAATTTATGAAACTCATATTTTATGTTTTTGATTTTATATTCTTTCTCCCCCTTTGTCATTTCAAAAAGATATCCAAAGAAAATCATTTCATCTTTCCCTCTTAATTTTATACTATCCTCCCCCTTAGATAGATATTCTATTAAGAACATGGATTTAATATCATTTTTATCTAATTTAGCCACAATTTGTTTCTCAATCATTTGCAAAGGATGTTAAGCCTTGAAATGATATGAGATCCTTTTAGGTGCATGGCATATGTATTGATTTCTCACCCATTTTACAAGGGATGTTAAGCCCTGAAAATGAAATGAGAGTCCTTTAATCTTGATTTTTATGATGTTTGTGTACCCCTTCACTTTGCATTTATAGTTTATTTAATGAATGTAAAATCCATCATTTCAAAATTAATTAAGTCATATACATTAAGCAAGAAAACAGCATGTATGAATACAACTTATCATGCATGTCCAGATAATTGTAAGGAGATGATGGCATAATTCTTCTAAATAAATCATGCCAATATTAGTAGTAAACAATTATTCCTACAAACTTCCCACATGGGCAAATAGAACATTAATAAGTTTACAATTTTTATTACCCTTAGAGTTCATGAAAAATGTCTCTAACCAAATGCACGGGATGTTAAGCCTTAATTTGTTTTAGAGAATTCCTTATAAAATTTGTAGATTTCTTCATAACCAAAAGTAAAAATACTAAGGTCATAACAAGCTTCAAATGATGTTTACAATGTTTTGTAAGCTTCTCAATCAAATAATCAAATTTGTTTGTGTGAGCTCCCCCTTAATCTTATAATTAAGATAATTTGAGGATTCTAAGGTCACAATTGATTTTTAAGATTTGATTTTGACCATTTATTAAAACTTCATGTTTTCAATATGATAAACACATTTTGAATCAAGATACTAAGATTAAGTGCAGTAAAAGGATGTCCGAATAAGCATTGTGTCAAGCTTATTTTAGGTCGACCTTGACTACGACCATAGCGCCCCTTGGTCAAATTTAAATTTCAACTAAGAGGCAAATTCTACAGATTGCACATTCATATGTGAAGTATAATTTTTGCAGGTAGCTTGATTAAATAATCATCAATTTGAAGCACATTGTCTATTTTGAATGATGTCCCCTAATCTTTGCTATTGGTGCACGAATATCAAGTCCTATTTCTTCTTGTACTCAGTTAATCATAAGATTCTACAAGAAAAAATATATATATACCCTTGAAAGCAAGAATAATATCTCAAGTTTTTAAAGATACTAATTGAGAATTTTTTTTATCTTATGTGTTATGATATTGTGCAAGCATTGAAGTTCTTATTCTAAGCAACATATCACCAACGAATCATTTTGCTTGCCTATGTATCATTAAGGATCGTTCATGTATCCATGTACACAATAATCATTATCATAGAGTTTTATTTTTATGCAACATAGCATCATCTTTATAAAACTGAATGATTAAGCATATCCATGATGTAATGATAGAACAATAGAAGCATAATTTTCAACACATGGTTTCTATGTAGATAGATCAAAGAATACTTAGAATAGACCATGAAAGCAGTAATTTTCCTTGACTTAAATCAACATGGTTCATAATTTTCAGTTTTAACCTAAACCATTTAGAGAATAAACCAAAATAATCTCATATAAGTTTTCAAGGATGGTTACCAGAATTTATTCTTTGTTTTGCATGTAAAGATAGTTATTAATAACAAATGGATAGCAATTTGATCAATTTGAAAATATATTCAGCATATTTATTGCAGAATGGAAATCAGTAACCTGCTCGGTCGACGATTTCTCGACCGACTGTTTTCTCGGTCGACAGTTTCTCGACCGACAAGGTTTCTGTAATGTTTTCAGAACTGTTAATTGCTTCCAAGTAAAACAAAATTATGCAAGTTAGAGCTCGATTGTGTTGAGATATGACATTTGTATATCAAGAATTAGTTTAGGTCATATCTCAACTAGTTAAATTTAAGCTTCTAAGTTTTAGGAATCCAAGCTAGATCATCCTTCTTTTTCTTATATGGGCATGAAAATGAATAATGTCCAAGGTGCATGCAATAATGACAACTAATGGAGTCAACTTCATTTCTCTTTCTAGGAATTGTGTTCTTAGGTACAAACATAGTCTTAGTCTTGGATGCTTTAGCTCTTTTGGGTTGATTTCTCTTTGGATCATATCCTAATCCTCTTCTTCTATTATAACTAGAGGAAATTTTCAGAATATTCTCAAAGATGTCATTTCCTCTTAACTCATTTATTTTTCTTTGAAGCTTAGCAATAATATCCATCTTCTTGTTTATATCTTTCTTTGCTTGATCTAAATCAGATAATAGAGTGTTTCTTTCTTTTACGACTTCATCATAATCTAAGTGTGAGAATAAAATAGGTTGTCTTTGAAGATCATTCACTTGAGTTTGCAAGTTTAACTTTTCTAAGGAAAGAAGATTGCAATTAGCTTCTATAGATTTTAACTTAAGATCATAATCTTCATTTGTCTTTTTGAGATCTTCATTTTCAGATGTAAGAGCAAGAAGTTTAACGTTTAAATCATCATTTACTTTATTTGATTTCTTAAGTTTCTTCTTGCACTCAATATATTTCTCATGAGTATCTTGAAGGCTAGCAATTAGATCTTCTTTTGGTAGATCAAAAAGACTTACCTCTTTTTCTTCTTCTTCATTTGTTGTAGCAATGAGGCATTCTATTTCTTCTTTTTCATCATCACTATCATCACTTGAATCATCCCATGCAGCTTTATATGCTCTTTCTTTCTTTTTGTGAGATGATTTCTTCCCTTTCTTGAGTTTTGGACAATCGCCTTTCATGTGTCCCTTCTTGCCACATTCATAGCACCTGGAAGAAGAAACACTAGAAGTTTTATTAGTTTTAAAACTTTTATATTGCTTACCATTTACAATGAGAGTTTCTTCTTCACTATCATCTTCACTCGTGTCATGATTGTCCTTGGTTGATGCTTTGAATGCAATGTTCTTCTTTTTCCCTTGTTGAAGTTCACGTTCTCTTCTTTCTTCCTCTTCTAAAGTTGCCTCATGAGCTTCTAGGTTGCCAATGAGTTGTTCCATCTTTAGTCGGGTGAGGTCATTTGCTTCTTCAATGGCCGTCACCTTGGGCTTGTATTTGGGAGGAAGTGATCTAAGGATCTTTGATACCTGATCTTCCTCAAGAACAACTTTACCTAAAGCATTTAAACCATTTACAATAGAAGAGAATTTTGCATACATTTCACTAATAGTTTCATTTGGATCCATACGGAAATGTTCAAACATTTGTTTAAGCATACTAACTTTGGAATTCTTAACTTGAACCGTCCCTTCATAGGTTATAGAAAGTCTATGCCAAATTTCATAGGTTGTTTCACAGTTTGCTATTCTATTAAATTCTCCTACTGAAATTGAACAATAAAGAATACTTACAGCCTTTGCATTCATTTGAGCCGATTTTACCGTATTGGTGTCCCAAGCTGCATATTCCATTTGAGGAAGCTCATAGGGGGTTGACACCATCCTCCATAGATCCCAGCTAATTCCTTGGAAGTAGAATTGCATCCTTCTCTTCCAGTAGGTGTAGTTTGTTCCATCAAACATAGGAGGCCTAGTCACAAGTGTTCCTTCAAGATTGAGGTTGTTGAGCAACCCATCACCCATTCTTCAAGACCTGGTTAGGGTTCCTTGAAGCCTGCTCTGATACCAATTGAAAAACCACTAGAGGGGGGTGAAAAGGGTTTTTTTAATTAATTTAACAATTATTTAACTAAAACAACCAACCACAAAAATATTGGACAAGGGGACATGGATTTAGAGTGGTTCCAACCTTAACAAATACTAAGGAAGTCAGTCCACTACCCGGCTGCTTACCCAACCGGGATTTTGAAAGAATTAAATTTTATTACCTCGCAAGGACTTTACATAAAATTACAATTCTTTCACCAAACCCTTCGAACAGCCTTCACCTAGAAGTAATTGCACCAACCTTGAAGCAGCCTTCTTGAAGTAACTTCAAGCTCCCCCTTGAAGTAGCCTTCCTCTTGAAGTAGCTTCCCGTTGCAATAGCCTTCTTGAAGTAGTTCGAAGTCCACCTTCTCCACCGAGAAGAACCTTCTCCAATCCGCAGCCTCCAACCCTAGGAGTAGCAAGGAGAATACAAAGGATAAAAGGAACAAGAAGGAAAATGGAAATTACACTTAACCTTTGAAGCACAAGGCTTGATTTGCCTATATCAAGCGTGTAGATCTCCTAAACAATGTATATGGAAGTGTGATTGCTGTGGATAGGAGATACTAGCCTATAGGACACGAAATTTGGAGCAAGGAAAAGAATAGCCAATGCTAGTGTTGCTCAATTGCTTAAAGCAGATTGCCAATTGCAAGTGTAAGCTCAAGTATATGCTCAAGTGTACTTTAGGTGTCCTGTGGCTTGTCCTATTTATAGGAATGGCCTATGGATGCTTAAGGACATTCTAGATACTTTCTAGGGGGTTCCAAGTGCTCAATTAGCCGTTAGGTATCCACTAGTTGGTTTAACAACTGCTAGTTTAATTAATTCTGCAGTTGCTGTCAGAGTCCATCTCGGTCGAGAAATTGTCAACCGGGATACCTACTCGGTCGAAGTTTTGTCGACCGACAGGCTCTCTGGATCAACGTCCATCTCCTTGTTAGCTGTGTCTAACGGCTACCTGGGTATTTCTCGGTCGAGAAGTTTGTCGACCGAGAGTGTCTCGGTCGAGGAGTTTGTCGACCGAGATTGACCCTGTTTCAATGTTTCAAATAAGGTGCTAAGTGTATGTATGAGTGTGCATATGTGACACTAATGAAGGGGATGATATTTCTAAGTGTAGTGATTGGCTAGGGAAGATCTAACGCTTGATTTACATGAAGTCTAAGTACTTGTACATTATATATTTGTACAAGTTTACAATTGATTACATTTCATGAAATTTACAAGCATTCAAGCATATAGATTCCCTAGCGCTTTGTCATCCACCTCATTCCTGCAACACTCAAGTAGCACGTTAGATCAACAAGAATGAAATGTTTGTCATCATCGAAACAAAGGGATTTATCATAATGTCAATTTATCCAACAGACCTCACCTCCTCGTGGTCAGTGCATGAGAACCAAAGTAGGACCGTAGTCTCTTGCTTACGTGACCTCAGTCACTGGGTCAGCTCCCGCAAGCTACCCTTTCCTCTAGCCCGCCTTGGTACAAGTCTCAACGCTAGCATATCTTGAGCCACATGCCTGTTCACCATGCTCCTGAGTCATGAACGCATTCATTCTCCATCACAATGAGCCATGGGCCTGTTCACCATGCTCTATACACATCTTGAGTCTACAACCGCAGTTGCACTCTAATCCTCCCATTTTCGGCTAGGAGAAACCCCACATATTTAACAATATGCGCTCCGAGTTAACCCACAGGAGAACATGTTTCACCATCACCAACTACTAACGATGATGGATCTATGTCCAGGGAAAACTACATGAAAGGTTCATCTGTAATTAATTAACATATTTTAAGTGGATTGCTAGATTCAACCAAGTTATGTAACATGTAAATTAAAACACAAGTAAACAACATAGATCTCGTTATCATGTGTTACATTATCACTCTTATTCTCAAAGCCATCAAAATCATCCTGATCCATCACAAGGATCCAACATTACATGTTACCACTTGTCCTCTTGCCAATCATCAAGATCCATCTCAAGGATCAACATCATAGGGACTCAATCCCATCATCAAGGCACACATTGCCATTCCATGGGTAACACCCATCATATATCATTGGGTTCATCATGACCCTTGATGTTCCACATCTAATCATTACTATGCCATCATTGTGGCCTCATCATACAAATGGTACATGCATGGTTATCATAAGCATAGAGGTACAACTGTACTCATACAAGGAACATCTTAAACTTATTGCATATATCAAGAGAGATAAAATTATACTATTAGATGAGCATATCTAAGCATGACATTATCATATAACTTTTCAATCAAGCATTAGGGTTACCAACCAAACACAAAGTACAATCCTCATTATTGATATTTCAGATCAGGGATAACCCTCACCAAAGGTATCACTACCCATAACGTTCCTCATTATAGGTGTATCAACCCTCACTAAAGGTGTAACGTTCAACACTGTCTTGGTTATCACTGCATAAAGGGGCTGACATGGATATCGACTATCACCATGTATCGGGTTAACATCTACCTTGGACTAACGTCCAGCTGTGTGCAACCGATAATGGGCACATACACAGAATGTCACATAATGGGCTCACAGCTAACTGATCTCAATAGGTCGATAATGGGCAGCACACTAGGAACCACCTATGTCACCCAAACAGCACACCCTTGTTTCCCATGAAGCATCGTGTCAGGCAACACACCATAACACCCAAGAGGATCACCTCACAAGGGGCAAAACGACCAAGGGATACAACCCTATCATCCAACAAGGTCGTCACAACATAAGCACCCATATAGGGTAAGGCATCATCCAGCAAGGTGTCAGGTAGCACCATCCAAGAGGATGTCGTGCATGGCACCAGCATGCCATGATGCTTAACACATACCACCTAATGCCCAAGGGGTACCAACCTCCAACTAATTCCACTCTTACGGACAGTATTGGGTGAAGGATTAACAAGACGCTCATCTATTGTATCGTCTCAACCCTAACCCTAGAGGAGAAGAGGGATATCGACACACATCCAAGGGTATCGTGCAAGGCACACCAAAGCCATATTGCCCAAAGGTTCTAGGGTACCGGGAAGCACTCTCAAGGATCAAAACAGTCAACAGAACTCAAGGTACTATCTTCCATATTGGGTAAACACTATATCGCCCAAGAGCATATCGTCCAACAACACATCTTGGGTAAGGACCCATATCGGTCAAAGAGGTCAACACCCATCTAACATATTGTCCAAGATCAACCCTAGGAGAGGGATATCAGGTGGCAAGACATCTTGGGTTGTCAAAGATATCGGGTTACACCACCTATCGTGTTGGTCATCTTCAACCTCAAGGCAGCCACCAAAAACCCTAAAAGATCAAGAGTGTTGGCTCACCTCTCAAGATCTAAGTGAGAGGGGTCTTGTACAACATCTATCACATATCGGGCAGCAAGGTGAATCATCCCATATCGGCCAATCCATCAACCTCAACTAGGTCAACACCAACCAAAAACTCACCTCTCAAGTCCATGGTAAGAGAGGGGTATTGCCCAAGCAACTAGAGTATAGACTCACTGCTCAACAACTAAGGAAGAGAGGGGTTTTGCCTACACCACTAGAGCTCAAGCTCACCTCTCAAAACCAAAGGGAGAGAAAGGGATTTTGCCCCAAGAACACACCACACGCACCATTGAATTAGGGAACCCTAGGCTCACCTCCCAACAACTAAGAGAGAGGGGTTTTTCCCAAGGAACCCTAATCCAAGGGTTCAGCCAACAAGGTCCAAGAACACATCTAAACAACATAACCATGTCATCATATCCCACAACATCAAGGGCACATACTAGAGCAAGGATATTACTAACAAGATAAGCATGGCCGATCAAGATAGCATATAAACAAGTGTTGTGTGATTTATATATCATCTTTTCACATGCTACCACACACAAATTTGGTTCATTCTGATATAATGCAGTCTCTTTTCATATTACTTTTGTCATCTTTTTGTTATTCTACTTAATCCATAACTTGCATTGTAGATTTGCCACAAAAAGAACTGAATTCGGAAGTTAATTCTGCTGAAATAGCAAAATGCACGGCGTGCACCCCAGATGCACAGCGTGCACCTTTTCAGAGAAAGTTGGTTCGTCCATCCAGAAGAACGCACAACGTACACGGGTAAAACGCACGGCGTGTGAGTTTCCAGAAGTACACAGAAAGGAAAACGCACGGCATGCATGCCAATGCACGGCGTGCACCTAGAACATAAACAACCAAAGAAATGTTCTGGAAAGTCACACGGTGTGCATATCCTCAGCGCACGTTGTGCATGGATCAGCTCGATGCAGACTGCACTGCAGGTGCACGGCGTGCACCCAAACTGCATGGCGTGCACCTGACAGTTTTAGAAATATGAAAATTTAGAATTCAATTTTAAAACAAGGAGGGAAGGCAAGGGATGGTTATGTTCGGTCATTTGAGAAGTTTTCTCTCGTCCCAGAGCTAGAGGAGAGTAGAGGGAGGTGATTTTGGGGAGATTCAAGGTGGTTTCTTACATCAAGAGGCCATTTCTTCTTCTCTACTTCTGCATTGTCTTCTCCAAGGTGCATCCAAGCTTCCCCAACCTGGAGCAGCTTCTTGGGAAAGGAACTAGTCCGTCTTGGAGCAACTAGAGAAGGAGAATTTTGTCCTCAAGCCGGAATTCTTCCTTCTTGTGGTTACACCTTTGGTTCTCTTTGCCTTTTCCTCTCTAAATCATGTTCAAAACTGAAATATCTGTAACAAATATGCAAGACATGGTTATGGACGAGTAGTCTTTCTTTTCTTGGGCATGGGAGAGTAGCTCCCATGTCATAGCATGTATGGAACTAGTAATTTCGTATTAAATACTATGTTTCTTATTTCCTAAAAATGAAAGTACCGGTTTACTCTTTTCTTGCATGTATCGCTGGCCACCTTATGTGCATGTTTTCTGCCTTCTTGCTTGATCTGAGAAGATAAGTAGGAATGTATGGAGGTGCTCTTCTTGGCAACTCTTCCTCTTCTATGAGAGTAGATAAGAATGAGTTGAGGAACAATTTGTGATCAAAAATGAAATCCACACACGAGAGTGTTGTTTTAAGTTGTGATTGTTGCATTTACACCGGGAGGTGAAATGTAACATAACCTTTCCTTGAAACAAGAACTTTTGTATGTTTAAATTATTGTGTTCCCTTGATTGCTATGATATGTGAATGAAATCCTAATGTCCAAGATTCCTAATAATTCTGAAATCGAACTTCTTTTTGTGGTTCTTGCTTGTTAGTAAAAATCTGAATTTTCTATTGTTAGATTACGAGTTTTATGCTTTTTGACTAACATTCTCTTTTCCTTAAAACCGATCTAGATTGTTGAACTTTAGTGTTGTTGCGCTCAATTAATTTAACTAAGCTCCTTGTGTTCGACCTCGACTATACTACCTCCGTATACTTGCGGAGTTTGGTTAAGTTGGGTAAACTATCCTTTGTTTGGATTGAAATTCGTTAGTGTGAAAACCAACAAGTTTTTGGCGCCGTTGCCGGGGAGCTACGGTAATTTAATTGGAGTAATAAGTACTAATTAGTATTCGAGACTAGATCATCACTCATATTTTTCAAGCTTCCATATACCTCTTAGCTGTGTTCTTAATTTCTCTTGTTATTTTTCAGGTTGTATGCATCGTTCACAACGAGGTCTTCAAACATCCGCTTTGTTAGACCTTGAAATAGAGCGAACTCTTTCAAGTTTGAGAAGAACAAGAAGAGTGGAACAGTCACTATTAGGAGGTATTCCACCGTCACCATCATCACCACCGTCGTCTTCTTCACCTTCTTCAGTAGCTACACCAAGCAATCTAGCCATGGAAGACGACCGTACTTTAAAAGATTTTGTGATGCCGATTTCCACAAACATCTGTGGAGCCATTGATTTTCCTACTGTAGAAGCAAATAACTTTTCAATTTCTCCTTCTATGATGCAAATGATACAATAGAATCATTTTGGAGGAACATCCAATGAAGACCCAAGTCTTCATGTTGCAGAATTCTTGGAATATCTGAATACTTTCAAGATTAACGGAGTGTCTGTTGATGGAATTAGACTCATGTTATTTCCCTTCACCTTAAGAGATAGAGCCAATGCGTGGCTTTTGTCCCTTCCCAAGAAGTCAATTAAAAGTTGGTACCAACTCCTTAATGCTTTCCTTGCAAAGTATTTTCCGCCAAGCAAGACAGCCCATTTGAGGAACCAGCTCACCAATTTCTCTCAGAATGAAGGAGAAACTTTATATGACACATTGGAATGGTTCAAAGATCTTCAACACCTTTGCCCGCACCATGGTTTGACAAACTAGCTTCTACTTCAAACTTTCTATAATGGACTGTTTTACAATACCCGGTTGACTTTAGATGCCGCAGCTGGTGGCGCATTAATGACCAAGTCTTATAGAGAGGCTTATGATATTATTGAAGATGTAACATGGAATGACTTCCAATGGGGAGGAGATAGAGGAGCAAAATCAACCTCTACAGCAAGTTCTTCAAACGGAAAACAAGGAGGAAAACACACTGTTGATTTCGTTGACCTTATTGCTGCCAAACTAGATGTGCTTACACAGAAATTTGAGAAGATGACCACTTTGCCAATTCAATCCGCTAAAGCAACATGCGAATCTTGTGGTAATGCAGGACATACTTCTTCTTCATGTTTTGCCCCTAATGCAATGGAAGGAAACTTTGAATAGGTTAATGCAGTTGGGATGCAAGGGAATAAGCAATACAATCCCTATTCCAACCAATACAATCCAGGATGGAGAGATCATCCTAACTTCTCCTACCGAAATGCAAGCAACACTCAAAACTTCCAGCAAGGACAGCAACAACTGCAACAACAGCAACATGCCAACTGTCAAGGAAATCCGCCGGGTTTCAACAACAGGGGTTATCAGCAGCTACCACAACCCCAAGGTTCCTCTCTAGAATCTATGATGGAAAAATTCATATCTACCCAAATGCAACAGAATGAGGAACTCTGGGGGAATGACAAGCTTTTAAAAGATGCTATTGCTCAACTTTCTGCAAAGGTGGATGGAATTTCCACTCACACCAAAATGTTAGAAAACCAAATAGCAAAACAAGCTCTAAACCAACAAAGGACTCCGCAATCCAGTTCTCTTCCAAGACAACCAGAAGTGAACCCAAGGCAACAAGCTCATGCAATTATCCTAAGAAGTGGAGCTGAGATTGAAAGACCTTCTCCATCCAAGGAGAAAAACATGAAGGAAACTGATGAAGAGGAAGACAACACCCCAAATTGCATCAAAGAGAAAGGTAAAGCTGAAGTACCACCTTCTTTTAAAGCCAACACACCTTTTCCTCAAAGATTAGCCAATAAGAAGGAAGACCAGAAATTCAGAAAATTTATGGACATAATAAACAAATTGCATGTAAATCTTCCTTTTGCTGAAGTTATTGCTGAGATGCCTTATTATGCTAAATTCCTTAAGGACATTTTGACTAAAAGAAGAAAAGTTGATCAAGTAGAAATAGTAATGCTTTCAGAACGAGTGAGTTCTATTATTCAAAATCATCTTCCACAAAAGCTTGATGATTTGGGAGTGTTTACACTGCCTTGCAAGATTAATGACACCACTTTTGATAGAGGTCTAGTAGATCTCAGTGCCAATATTAGTCTCATTCCATTTACCTTATGGCAAGAACTAGATCTTGGGGATTTGAAGCCCACAAGGATGGCTATTGAATTAGCTGATCATTCTATTAAATATCCAAAAGGTATGGTGGAAGATGTACTTGTACAAATCGGAAAATTCTATATACCATGTGATTTTGTTGTTCTTGACATGGTGGAAGTTCCTTCCAACCCCATTCTTTTTGGGAGGCCATTCTTAAGGATTGTCGGATGTCTTGTTGATGTTCGGGAAGGAAAGCTCACTCTACGTGTGGGGGAAGAGGCTATGGAATTCTCTATTTATGAAGCCATGAAAGCACCCACACGTGTTGAAGAAATATGTTTGCTTGATATTATTGATCCTATTGAGAATGATAATGAAGATGATGTTGATTTGATGGTTAATCTTTATGATGATGATGTAACTGAACTCAAAAATTCTGAAATTTCTGGAGCGCTATCTATTTCTAAAGCAACAACTATCAATGAAGATGCTCCATTTGTTGAAGATAAAGTTGATGAAAGTATAACGGGAAAAAATGCAGAACTAAAAGCCCTTCCACCTGGCCTAAGGTATGCATTTCTTGACCCAAATTCTACATCCCCTGTTATAATAAATAATGAATTAACTAATTACCAATAAAATAAATTGCTTGCCTAATTGTGTTTGTATAAAGATGTCATTGGATATTCCATAGAATATTTAAAAGGCATTCATCCTTCAATTTGCATTCATAGAATAAATATGGAAGATGATGCCAAACCAACTATTGAACTACCTAGACGCCTAAATCAAAATATGCTTGAGGTGGTAAAGAAAGAAATTTTCAAGTTAATTGATGCTAGAATCATCTATCCCATAAGTGACAGCCCCTAGGTTAGTGCCATTCATGTGGTACCTAAAAAGGGGGGTGCAAATGTCATTAAAGGAGACAATGATGAGTTAATACAAACATGCATGGTTACCAGTTGGCGTATGTGTATTGACTACCGGCGTTTGAATAAGGCAACCCACATAGATCATTTTTCGTTGCCTTTCATTGATTTGATGCTTGAACGTCTTGCCAAGCACTCTTATTTTTGTTACTTGGACCGGTATTCCGGATTTTTTTCAGATTCCTATCTATCCTCCCGACCAAGAGAAAACCACTTTCACTTGTACTTATGGAACATATGCTTATCTTCGTATGCCATTTGGTCTTTGTAACGCTCCTGCTACTTTTCAGCGGTGTATGATGGCCATATTCTCTGATTTTATTGAAAATATAATGGAGATTTTTATGGATGATTTTAGCGTGTACGGTGACTCTTTTGATCAATGTTTATTGAACCTGTCTCTAGTCTTATCCCGCTGTAAAAAGGTTAACCTAGTGCTAAACTGGGAGAAGTGCCATTTCATGGTACAATCCGGTGTAGTACTAGGACATGTTGTATCTAATAAGGGTATTGAAGTGGACAGGGCAAAGGTCGAAGCAATTGAGAAAATGTCTACTCCATCTTCAGTTAAAGACATCCGCAGTTTTTTAGGACATGCAGGTTTTTATAGAAGATTTATTAAAGATTTCTCAAAAATTGTGAAGCCGTTATGTTCCCTACTTGCAAAGGATACAAAATTTGTGTTTGATGATGATTGCCATGTAGCCTTTTCCAAGCTCAAAGAGGCTCTCATTTCAGCCCCAATTATTCAACCTCTGGACTGGGATTCTCCCTTTGAGCTAATGTGCGATGCAAGTGATTATGCAGTGGGAGTTGTTTTAGGATAGTAGAGATACAAGAAACTCCATGCCATCTATTATGCTAGCAAAACTCTTGATGAAGCACAAATCAACTATACAACCACAAAGAAAGAAATGCTTGCAATTATATATGCATTTGACAAGTTCCGACAGTATTTGGTAGGATCAAAGGTAATTGTATATACTGATCATGCTGCCATTAAGTATTTGCTGAATAAAAAAGATGCCAAACCACACCTTGTTCGCTGGATACTACTCCTGCAAGAGTTTGATCTTGAAATCTGAGACAAGAAAGGTACAGAAAATAGTGTTGCCGATCACCTCTCTAGACTAACCACAGAGGCTGGAGATCTATTGCAAATTGAGGGTCATTTGCCTATTGAAAAACTCTACGCATTGTCATCCACTCAAGCACCATGGTTTGCAGACATCGCTAATTTTCTTGCTACTGGACAACTGCCACTGGACTTGACATATCAACAAAAGAAGAAATTCTTTCATGATGTAAAATTTTATTACTGGGATGACCCATTGCTATTCAAGCATGGAAGTGATGGGCTGATCCAGAGGTGTGTTGTTGAGGAGGAGGTCCCAAACATCATTGTTGAATGTCATGCCTCTCCTTATGGAGGACATTTCAGAGGAGAAAAGACTGCTGCAAAAATACTTCAAGCTGGTTTCTATTGGCCCACATTATTCAAATATGTCAATCTATTCGTCAAATCTTGTGATAGGTGCCAAAGGACAGGAGGCATATCCCGCCGCGACGACATGCCACTCAACTCTATCTTAGAGGTTGAGGTGTTCGATGTATGGGGAGTGGACTACATGGGACCATTCCCATCTTCCTGTGGGTATCAATACATTCTTGTTGTTTGTAAATATGTGTCTAAATGGGTTGAAGCCATTCCAACCCAAGCACCGAACGCCAAATCTATAATTAAGCTTTTTCAAAAGATTATTTTCCCTCGGTTTGGAGTTCCACGTGCTGTAATTTCTGATGGAGGCACACACTTTGCTGAAAAACAATTCAACAATCTTCTCTCCAAGTATGGTGTGACTCATAAGATCTCTACGCCCTATCACCCTCAAACATCCGGGCAAGTAGAGATTTCAAATAGGCAACTGAAGAATATTCTTGAAAAGATTGTCTCTAGTTCAAGAAAAGATTGGACATTAAAGATAGATGACACACTATGGGCATATCACACAGCCTACAAAATCATCATTGGGACTACTCCATTCAAGCTGATCTATGGCAAATCGTGTCACCTTCCGCTCAAATTGGAGCACCGTGCTTTATGGGCAATTAAGTTCTTGAATTTCAACATGAAGAGGGCAAGAGAAAAACGTCTATTGTTGTTGCAAGAGCTTAAAGAACTTCATCCCAATGCTTATGAAAACGTGAAGTTGTACAAAGAAAGAACAAAAGCTTGGCATGATAAAAGAATTCACAGGAAAGACTTCCAAGAAGGAGACAAAGTATTGTTATTCAACTCTAGATTAAAACTTTTTCCAGGAAAGTTGAAATCAAAGTGATCTGGCCCATTCCTAGTGCTAAAGATTTTTTCATATGGAGCTGTGGAACTCCAAGGCAAAGATGGAACCTTCAAAGTCAATGGACAATGTTGCAAACACTACTCTTGTGGGGAAGAAGTGGAGAAAGTAGCCTCTTGCTCCCACCAAGATGCTTGAGGATTTAGAAGAAGTCTTACTCCGAACTCTAAATGGAGGACCTTGTGGGAGTTGATCCCACATTAGGATAGATTTCTTTTAAGTTTTTCGAGTCAAAAACACTCTTTATTTTCATTAATAAGCCTATCATGGATGAATGTAATAATCTAGACTTGATTTCCACTCTATCCGCCTTTGTTTACTGCTAACTGACTGCAAATTTTATGTATAAATCGCAAAGTGCACGGTGTGTCTTTTGAAGACACGGCGTGCACTTCAATACAAAATGCAACAGAACATGTTCTGGAAACTGACACGCCGTGTGCTATCAATATGCACGACATGCATTTGGAAAATGAAAATTTCATCTACTCTTTGGAAACTTGCACGATGTGCATTTCATAGATGCACGTCGTGTACCTGGTCTTCGAAAATTTCTGCCAACTTTCTGGAAACTGACACGGTGTGCATTGTCCATATGCACGTCGTGGACCTGGGAAATGGAAATTCAATAAACTTTCTAGAAACTTGCATGTCGTGCGTTTTCTCAGTGCACGTCGTGCACCTGGTCGTAAATGAGATTTCAAAAACAATCTTTAGAGTAGTGCATGACGTGCACTCCAAACGCACGTCGTGCACTTTTTCGTAAAGTTTAGACAAAAAGGGCTGGAGTGCACGACCTAATCACTCCAACCCTAGAAGCCGTGCACTCCAACCCTAGTAGCCGTGTGAGCCGCCACCCACCGGAGCCAGAGCAGATGCACAACGTTCTGCCAGCCGTGCACGCCCTTTCTTCTTCCTCCAGCTACGAAATCACCACTGCCTTCCTTCTTTCTTCCGCTCCTCAACAGCCGTGCGGCCGCCTTCTCGGCTACGCCAGCATCCGCAACTACCGCCGTCTTCTACCTGAGCTCGGCAACAGCGACGTTCTGCCCGCATCCGGCCCCCTCGACGCCATTTTCTGCTACCGATTTCTTCTCCGACGACGCAGCAGCAGCAATAGATGAAGTTCTAAGCTACAACCATCCGCCATTGTCGTCATCCCGAGTGCCGGAGCAACATCTTTGCTCCAAAATCGCAACTGTCAGTGCAGATTTCATAAGTGCTCTAGATTTGTAGGTGCACGTCGTGCACCAACTTTGCACGCCGTGCATCAACCTGTCTGAAGAAGACGAACAGTGTAGTGCACGACGTGCAACATCTTCACGCATCGTGCACTAGTTGCAGATCTAATGGCACCAATTAAGCACAAGGCAAGCCGACGCCATGGAGTAGCTTCTTCATCTTCTGCACCTCCCGCAACTGAAGCACCACCTTCCACACCAGCACCTGTGACGTTTGTACCCTCTACACAGTTCAGGGTCAGACCCGAGGAGGACGCCGACTACCAGTTCCTCATCACAAGGTGTGTTTTGCCCTCCCTCTACATGTGCGATGAAACCCTTAACAAATTGGGTTTCAAGAATGAGGTAGTAGATCATTTAATGTTTTTGGGTTTACACTACCTTTGCACCTGAGTTTCTAAAACCTATCCCCGCCTTGTCTATGAGTTTCTCACTACTTTCAAGGCCGAAAATGACCCACAACACCGCAACACACCTTATTAGAAGATCAACTTTCGACTTTTGAACAAATCGTTTTCTATGGATCTTCAGCAGTTTTGTGTTTTGCTTAAATGCAATTATGGCGGCTACACTGATTATCCTCTTGGCTTCCGTAGCTACTCTTTCTAGTCTGAGATCACTTCTGAAACGGTGCATAGAGCAAGGAATGCTCGAGCTTCAACAATCCACAGTCCAGTTTTCCGAGTTATGCATCGTCTTCTTAGTACATGACCTTTTGCCAAAAATGAAGCTCAAGGTGTAGTAGGAAAGACTGATATGTTTTTCTTATGGTGCTTGGTGAAAAATGAGCAAATCAGTACTGGCTACTACATTATTAATAAGCTTCTTGACACAAAAAAGTAGAAGAAAAGGGAGGCAGGAGACATTATGTGCGGGGGGCTGATTAGCATCCTTGCAATGCAATTGGGTTTAGATGTGGGTGACTTAGAACCTGCACCGGAAAAGAACCTTGTTGATATCAACTATCTCATCTCTTATGGTCTGATCTCAAGACATGGAAACAACACATCTAAATTCAAGGTTTTATCACCAAGAAGTAGTTCATCACCATCCCCGATGCAGCTCGGAACGACATCAAGAACAAAGCCACCTGGAAGGTGGAGCTATAGCCTGAGACAGATGAGGAGACACCCACCCGGGGTGCCAATAGCTCTACACCAGGGCCTACACCAGCAGCCCCTACTCCACTCCCACCGTCCACCAGTACTCAGACAGAGTACAGCTGGACAATGTCGGACGTGCGTCACCTTTACTGCTACGTGAAGTAGAGATTTGATCACATCGACACCCGCCTTGACCAGATGGGCACACAGTATGACACCCGGTTCGACCATTTGAGTGCGCAGTACACTACTATGTACGACATGGTCAATAGGATGGACGTGTGGCACATCTCTCAAGGCCACTACCATGCACCAGAGACTTTCCAGACTCCTCCCCAGTAGTAGACCGATGTTCCAGAAGTTCCACAGCAGGATTTTTCTCAGCACCAACCACAGCCTCAAGAGTACCAGCCACAGCAATTCCAGGAGCAGCAGCCCGACTCATCCGCCCAACTAATGGACACACCTGACATCATCAGTCAATTCTTCCCTGAGCAGGGAGGCGGTGGATCCTTTTTCTGATTCCTTTCACGACAGGTATCCGGTTGTGAACTCTGTAAGTTTGATTGAAGCAGTGAGGACACTACTGATTTCATGCTTAGGGGGAGTACAATCGGCCAGTAGTGGTAGTCATTCAACATTTTCCTTTTTTGAGTCAGTTGTGTCAGTTGTTTTTCCATTTTTTCATTTTATTCCATGTTCTTTTCCATGATGGCAAAATCTATATGATCTGAGACTATCTTATTAAGAATGAACCCCCTCTAGCATGCTGAAATTTTTTGTCCTCTATATGTTTTGGCTATATTTAAGAGGGAAATATTAAGAGCATGTTTGAATAAAATGGAAGTGAAAATTCCCATGTGCTTTGATGTGATTCGTGTTTGTGGTTTGATATCTCAAATTTTTACATCTTGGACTACTCAATACATGTAATGGTTTCAAATTCTTGTAGAATAATTAACTTGCAACACTCCTTAGAATATGGGATATTCTTGCCAAATTTTTAGTCCATTTGCAAATCGACTTTTCAGTGAATTTTTTTCAAAAGAATGATCAAAATCTTTGGTGTTGCACAATCAATAGTTTATCTTCAAACAATAAAAGATGGCATATGGCCCACATATTATGCTAGCCTAGTGTGAGTCCGATCTGGAAACGATGGTTGGGTGATATGAAAATCAAAAGAGGGTAAAAACAACACCCCCAATCGACATTCCTCATGAGCATAAGCCTAAATTAGCAGCTGAATGTCGGAAACCCAAAAATCTCATCATCATATCCTTATGAAAAAGAGTGCAGCTAAGTTTTGCTAATGTTAACATCAGTTTGATCATCTTATATCCATACTAGCTGAAAGCTTGTAATGTACATGCACTGACTGTTTGGCTTGATTATCCAAACTCTATTTAGTGTTGTCTTGTTGAACTTTTCGTCAAATTTGAAACCAACTATGCTGAACTTAATTTACCTATCTAAGATGTTGAAAATTTTGAGATGATAACAATGAACACAAGCACAAAGTACATAGTTGACTGAGGTGATTGCATATTCTCTTTTCATTTCATTTTGTTGGTATGTATGCCCTGAGAGCCAATCATGGGATGATTGGTGGGATACATTAAGATTGATTTGGTAAACATCTAAGGCAAGCTTCCAATTCTTTCTGGATCAGTCATATGAGATAGTGATAGAACATATTGAATGTCTAGAGAATGACAACACTCAATGACGTATGCTTTCAGGTTGAGGACCTGAACGATGAGATCATACGGATGCTAAGAGTTTGTACATTCTTGTTATGTCCCTAGTCGGATGTCATTGTGGAAGGTAGATAGACAGCAATGACACACAAGACTAGATTGTGGTGTTGGTTGATGACAAAATCTCATTAGTCATGATATAGAGATATCAAACCAAACACATAGGTACTTGTTAGAGAACAAGTGTACCGGACAGACCCACCGTGAGTTTGACACATGGAACCATGAGATGGTAGTCACAGTCAGTACTCACAGTGATGGTGGTGAGTGTGATTCTTTGACCTGAAATCACTACACTCAACACATGTCATTGGGCACACTTTGACATCATCAAACACAGTCCTGAAACATGGGTTGTTATAAAGGTGATGATTGGGTGGCTTTGACACATGGGGCTTTTGAGGGGTGAGTGATAGATATGGGATTTGTCCCTCCTGAGGGAGTTTGATATCCAAGGCCACTTGATGAGTAGGATTGAGATAGGCATGCGCACGCATGTGTGAATCAGTATGTGATATTGATGTCATACATATCTCGTTCAATCTACTCTGAGATCAAGAAAGTGAATGAACGTTGACAGGATGACTGTTCCATGCCTCGAGTTCATTCGGGATATCAGTGACAAAGGAATTATACATTCATTATAACACCATTCACGGATTGTAGGATTGAAAGTTGTTCTCCAACTTTCTACTTTCACTTGGGTAGCACTGATGTGTGACTAGGCACCGCTCTTTGCTTGTGAAGTCATAAATGTTATGGACTCTCACTGCCAACGTGAAATGGACCTGCAGGGTCACACACATAGGATTTAACCTAGAAGAGGAGTTTTGTCAACAAAGCAATGTTTAGATTGATTACTAAAGGAGTTTAGTAGTTCAATTAAACACTCAATCAGTCGATGGCTCAATATCATATGGTTCAAGGTGTTGGACGCATTGATTGGAGTATCAGATTGATTGAAATTGCAATTGACTGATTTTGCCCAACCTGTTCTCCCAACTGATCGGCTCAAGTGTTGAACCGATCGGCTGAGGTTGCTGAACCGGTCGGCTGGAGTGTCCAACCGATCGGCTCATGACCAGGTTGAAATGACCGGTTCAAGGGTTGAACCGATCGGCTCAACTGGTGCAACCGACCAATTGGGAAAGTCATGTCGGCAAGAATTTTCCTTTGGTTTCAAATTGCCCAATTCGATTGGGAATATTATTGGTATTCGATACCAATTGGGAAAGAAACAAGGAAAGTCTTTTTGAGCCGGATTAGGACCATGAACCGATCGGTTCAGGGCACCAACCGATCGGTTGGAGTGCCCCAAACGGTCGGCTCAAGTCCAGCCGATCGGCTCAATGGCCGAACCGATCGGTTCAGCTGTGAACCGATCATTTCAGGTTGTGAATCGGTTGCTTTATGTGGAAAATCTCGAACGCTTCTACTCCTACTTTAGTCCCATATTGCCAGGGACAGAGAACCCTATCCCATGACCCACCTATATATAGGGGTATTGGAGGCTTCTCAAAGTACAACTCAGTGCAACCAGTTGCTCTGCAAAGTTTTCGTTCTCTCTAGTTTTGGTAACCGAGAGAGAGCCCGAGCAAGTGCTTCCCGCAAAGGGAGGTGCAGCAAGGGAAGGACAACTGTAGTTGCAACTAGAGGCAGGAGAGTGTGTTGGCGACTAGTACGTCAACAGGAGGGTGCGACTCCTTCCACTTCCTTGTGGGACAAGGAGTGTGGAGTTCCAGGTGGTCTGTGTGGACTACTTTAGAGGCGGGAGGTTTCTACCGCTCAGGAGGACAACTGTCAACCCCGACAGTCCCGGTGAGAGGAGGAGTCGTCAGTCCCAGTGCGACCAGGAGCTGCACATACACCGTCCAAGACCGGAGGTGAAAACCGCGCAAGGCGCGAGGTATTGTCACCGAGCAAGCCTCGGGACAAGGTATGATTCCACAAACCATCCTTTCCTATTATATAGACGTTGACGCGTTTCCTTGTTCCAGGTTTGGGGGAGAAATTTTTTTTTGTTTCCGCTGTTTTCTCTGCCTCCCCTAAAACCCAACAGTAGTATCAGAGCCAGGTGAACTGTTCTATATTTTAGGAATATCGATATGATCGATTTTGGTTTGTCGCCTTTATTTATTGCATACGATGCGAATAATATTGGCTTTATGCATGTCCAATCCTAAATCCACAAATCCCAATTACATATATGATATGTATTATTAATGCACTCGATACGCGTCACCCTTAAATGAGTTTTGTAGTGGATGTGTGTAGCATGATTATGGCCTATAAACCCCTATCTGTGTGTGGTTGTTTGTGGTTGCTTGCATCTCGGTCTGCGCACCGATCTTCCCTCTCTTATTCCTGATGTAACTCGAAATAATTCAAGATTCTTTCCTACCTTTGCTCCCCCCGAATGTAACTCGGGGTTTCTTCTTTTAAGCAATGTAATAATAGGATAGATTTTATTTCCTGTTATGTCGAAGACCGGCAGACATCAAGACAACAGCTGAAACGATCAGTTCAAGGCGTGAACCGATCGGTTGACGTTCCAGACGGTCGGTTCAAGGAGTGAACCGATCGGTTGATGACCGGTTCGAGGAGCGAGACGAGCGGGTGGCGGACATGACGAGATGCACGACGACCAGGCGAACCGATCGGTTGGAGGAGCCAACCGATCAGCTGGTGGCACCCAGACGACCGGCTGGAGAGTACAGATCATTCATGTGATGAGTTGATCAACTCAGATGGCAAGGCACATATGTTCATCTTGTACAGGTTGCATGTGATGTTGACCTAGATGACCGTGATTCCTCTTGGCTCGAGGAATCACATTAGGATGGCCATAATCATCGTTTTTTATCGTTTGTGCATGTTTTATGTGGGATATAGCATGTATATGATATGTACTATGTATTGTGGTGATTGGATATGTATATGTATATAAAAACCAAATCCCTCATTAAAATATTAAGTTTTAGATGCCTTCCAAATGCGACACACGTGAAAAGCTTGATCGACCAAGTGTGGGCACTCCCAAGCGTGGTGCACCGTCTATCTCGTGGAAGTGTGAAGGATGAATGTGTGGGTCTGCCCAAGCAGGGTGCATATTCATCGTGTTTGCTTTGGGTCAGACTTAACAAGGTGACCTAGATAGGATCTAGAGCCTTGAGGCATGGAGATGATCATTGCAAGGAGTTGTATATGACATCTTATCAAGAGTTGCCTACCTGAGAGATCTAAGTTGTGGGCGATCAGCCAAAGCTGACTCATGACTTAGAGGATTTCAGGATCTTGCCCACTAGAAGGTTGTACGCTGCAATCTTCCGAATTGATGGTGAGGGCTATCAATTTGAAGTAAAATAGTGGGAGCGATAATTAATTAAAGGCCTAATTATATCATCAAACTTTCAAATCAATCAAATAAGTCAAAATGAGTTTTGGACTAAAATTGCATATTTTCCTTTTGTAGTTCAAATGGCAACAAACAACAACAACTTTTCTTTGCGATCGGTCCTTGACAAGGACAAGCTAAACGGGACTAACTTCCACGACTGGTATCAGACATTGAGAATTGTTCTCACTCAAGAGTGTAAGCTCTATGTCCTGGATACTCCAATTCCAGAGGAACCCGCTCCTAATGCACCAAGGGCAGATGCTTACAAGAAGCATGCTGATGATGCCATTGATGCTAAGTGCTTGATGCTATGTTCAATGAACCATGAGTTGCAGAGACAACATGAGAACATGGGTGTCATAGAGATGATTCAGCATCTCAAGAACATGTATGAAGATCAAGCACGATAAGAGAGATACAATGTTTCTAGGGCGTTGTTCAAGTGCATCATGACAGAAGGAGATCCAGTTGGTCCTCACACACTCAAGATGATTGGGTATGTGGAGAACCTGTAGAGACTGGGATTTCCACTGAGCCAAGAGTTGGCTACTGACATGATATTGCAATCGTTTCCAGAATCATACAGTCAGTTTGTGATGAACTACAACATGAACAACTTTGATAGGCCACTGTCAGAGTTGTTGGGCATGTTGAGGACAGCCGAGATACAGATGAAGAAGGACAAGCCTAAGGCTGTGATGGTGATCACTAGCAAGAAAGGCAAGTCCAAGCGCAAGGGCAAGGGCAAAGCTAAGAAAGGTTCTGATGCTAGCCAGGAGTCCAAGCCGTCTTCAGCTCTCAAGGCCAAGGGAGACGTGACCAAGAAAGGAAATTTCCACCACTGTCAAAATCCAGGACATTGGAAAAGGAATTGTCCTCTCTATCTGGAAGAACAAAAGAGGAGGCGACTGAAGCCTCTACTTAAAGGTGTCATGAAAGTAAACTTGTAACACTTTTTGAGGTATATGATACCAAGATGTAAAGTGTAAAGCACTCATAATTGGGGCAAGTGTTGCCGCCATAGATAGGAGTACTTTAGTTTATTTTCAGCCTATAAGGCATGTAATACAATTATGAACTGCTATTTCATTTTGCCAATAGATAGAAACACTTTATTTTTGCATATTGTATGACAATGATGGCAATTAATAAAGTTGATATTTCAATCTTAAAAGATATGATCTTTGTGGCAAGGCCTTATTTATCTTGTGGTATTTGATATGCATAAGATAAAATGATACCTAAAGGTTATAGATAACTCAAACAATCAAATTAGCATCAATCACGAGACATTCATTTCTAGTTTCCATGTGATGGATAAATCTAGACTCTTTTGGTTAGAGAACCAGTAAGAGACATGAATATCTTAGACATGATTAATCAATCTTCACTAAAGGTAGTGGGAGAATGATTGTCCTATAAGGTATAATACATGTGATGTATTTACATACCTATTGGAACAAATGCTAATACTTCAAATGATGTTTAGAGAAATACCAACATGAGTATCTTGAAGTGTTCAAGATTATCATAGATGAAGTAAAAATTTGGTAAAGTGTTAATTCTTGATGAGATCAATGAATGAATTACTTGGACCAAATGTTTGAGATCCTTTTGAGTGATTATGATAGTGTATCATAGTGAACTCATGATTAATGCATGGTGATGTCTAAATCAAGAAGGAATCATACTCTAAAGAGTTAGAGAATGATTATCAAATAACTGAACTCTTCTTAATAAAAGAATACCCCACACTAATAAAGGACATTAAGAATCACAAGGAGTTGTGAGTTCGTATATCCTTGACAGATACACCTCAATTATCTATGTGATGAGTTGTTCATGTGATGAGTCAACTATCTAGATGAATATGAGGAACCAAATTTTGAGTTATGGTATAAGACCATAACATCCTAAATGACTTCCATGTGAACCATAAGGTATGACCTTGATGGTAGCACTCATTGGATCATATCCATAAGTGCAAATGAGTCTTAAGTGTTAAGACACATGGATAACATTTTGAGAAGGATGATGCTTGTTGATTGCAACTTGATGACTAAGACATTTGGCATATGGATACAAAAACCGCATTCCTATGAGGAATAAAACAAGGATGTGTATGTGACACAACCTATAAGGGTTATGAATCCACTAATCCAAATGAAGTATATAAGTTACAATGGACTAATCAATGTGATTGATTGAGTACAAGCAACTCAGAATTGGATCTTTACTTTGATGATATAGTCAAAGGGTTTGACTGATATGTCAAAGATAAAGAGGGATCTGTGATTTAGTGGGAGCGTGTTCACATTCCACATATTGATGTGAAATGGAAATGTTCAAGATTGGAAATCCAAAAAGTGGAAATTATCTTTAAGGAAGATAGATATGTTTCCTATGTGATAGGAATAGAGATCTATAAAGATAGTTCTCGAAAACCTCTTGACCTTGAAAAGAGAGAGCATACATTGGCAATCTGTACTGAAATGTTCAGTATGCACAGATTCAGTGGGAGAAAACTTGTCCATGCTACATGGAGCTAGTATCCCAAGGCCAAGTGTCCAATTCTTATGAAGAATGGGAACACTAAGAATAGATATGGATCTATCATGTATGTAATCATCCCATTATCTTGCATGTATAGACATGGAAAGAACAAAATGCATTCATCATCTTGTATGTATGACATGACAATATGATGTGCTCATCCTGATAACTCGTATATGGGACATGACGAGTGGATGTCTGTCTACTTCCAGTAAGAGTTACTGGAATACCATGAGAACTTGATAAGTACTTGTGAAGTACTAGTTCTATGGAGATAAGGAAGAGTTCAATGTAAAGAGTTACATTGATGCGAACTTCCGAAAGGACAGAAAATTAATCGCAAAATATATATAGGATATATATAAGTGAAGGTTTGTTGATGATTGGAAGTGTTCCAATAAAACCATTTAAAAGGAAATTCTGAGTATCTATGCGTTAGAGAACAGCAGTGGATATTATATGGATCTGGAAGTTCATGAGATGAACTTATATTCCTCTCATTGATGACAAGTATGGAATCCTTAATCATGCAATGTGGCTAAAGGTTAGCAAATGAATACTAGATCGCATATTACGGCACCTCCATCTCATACGTGTGACGTACAATGAAGAGATGAGAGACATGCAATTTATACTGACTTTGGCAAGGTGTTTCCATTACTCACTGTGTTGGCACTAGAGCACAGTAACATGTGGGACATGTTTGAATATCACTGTGAATATGATTCAAGGGTGATTGGCTCGCAGTGCAAGTGGGAGTCTGTTCGTATGTATGCCCTGAGAGCCAATCATGGGATGATTGGTGGGATACATTAAGATTGATTTGGTAAACATCTAAGGCAAGCTTCCAATTCTTTCTGGATCAGTCATATGAGATAGTGATAGAACAGATTGAATGTCTAGAGAATGACAGTACTCAATGACGTATGCTTTCAGTTAAGGACCTGAACGATGAGATCATACGGATGCTAAGAGTTTGTACATTCTTGTTATGTCCCTAGTCAGATGTCATTGTGGATGGTAGATAGACAACAATGACACACAAGACTAGATTGTGGTGTTGGTTGATGACAAAATCTCATTAGTCATGATATAGAGATATCAAACCAAACACATAGGTACTTGTTAGAGAACAAGTGTACCTGACAGACCCACCGTGAGTTTGACACATGGAACCATGAGATGGTAGTCACAGTCAGTACTCACAGTGATGGTGGTGAGTGTGATTCTTTGACCTGAAATCACTACACTCAACACATGTCGTTGGGCACACTTTGACATCATCAAACGCAGTCCTGAAACATGGGTTGTTATAAAGGTGATGATTGGGTGGCTTTGACACATGGGGATTTTGAGGGGTGAGTGATAGATATGGGATTTGTCCCTCCTGAGGGAGTTTGATATCCAAGGCCACTTGATGAGTAGGATTGAGATAGGCATGTGCACGCATGTGTGAATCAGTATGTGATATTGATGTCATACATATCTCGTTCAATCTACTATGAGATCAAGAAAGTGAATGAACGTTGACATGATGATTGTTCCATGCCTTGAGTTCATTCGGGATATCAGTGACAAAGGAATTATACATTCACTGTAACACCATTCACGGATTGTAGGATTGAAAGTTGTTCTCCAACTTTCTACTTTAACTTGGGTAGCACTGATGTGTGACTAGGCACCGCTCTTTGCTTGTGAAGTCATAAATGTTATGGACTCTCACTGCCAACGTGAAATGGACCTACAGGGTCACACACATAGGATTTAACCTGGAAGAGGAGTTTTGTCCACAAAGCAATGTTTAGATTGATTACTAAAGGAGTTTAGTAGTTCAATTAAACACTCAATCAGTCGATGGCTCATTATCATATGGTTCAAGGTGTTGGACGCATTGATTGGAGTATCAGATTGATTGAAATCGTAATTGACTGATTTTGCCCAACATGTTCTCCCAACCGATCGGCTCAAGTGTTGAACCGGTCGGCTGAGGTTGCTGAACTGGTCGGCTGGAGTGTCCAACCGATCGACTCATGACCAGGTTGAAACGACCGGTTCAAGGGTTGAACCGATCATCTCAACTGGTGCAACCGACCAGTTGGGAAAGTCATGTCGGCAAGAATTTTCCTTTGGTTTCAAATTGCCCAATTCGATTGGGAATATTATTGGTATTCGATACCAATTGGGAAAGAAACAAGGAAAGTCTTTTTGAGCCGGATTAGGACCATGAACCGATCGGTTCAGGGCACCAACCGATCGGTTGGAGTGCCCCAAACGGTCGGCTCAGGTCCAGCCGATCGGCTTAATGGCCGAACCGATCGGTTCAGCTGTGAACCGATCGTTTCAGGTTGCGAACCGGTTTCTTTATGTGGAAAATCTCGAACCCTTCTACTTCTGCTTTAGTCCCATATTTCCGAGGACAGAGAACCCTGTCCCATGACCCACATATATATAGGGGTATTGGGGGCTTCTCAAAGTACAACTCAGTGCAACCAGTTGCTCTGTAAAGTTGTCGTTCTCTCTGGTTTTGGTAACCGAGAGAGAGCCTGAGCAAGTGCTTCCCGCAAAGGGAGGTGCAGCAAGGGAAGGACAACTGCAGTTGCAACTGGAGGCAGGAGAGTGTGTTGGCGACTAGTACGTCAACAGGAGGGTGCGACTCCTTCTACTTCCTTATGGGACAAGGAGTGTGGAGTTCCAGGTGGTCCGTGTGGACTACTTCAGAGGCGGGAGGTTTCTGCCGCTCAGGAGGACAACTGTCAACCCCGACAGTCCCGGTGAGAGGAGGAGTCGTCAGTCCCGGTGCGACCAGGAGCTGCACAGACACCGTCCAAGACCGGAGGTGAAGACCGCGCAAGGCGCGAGGTATTGTCGCCGAGCAAGCCTCGGGACAAGGTATGATTCCACAAACCATCCTTTCCTATTATATAGACGTTGACATGTTTCCTTGTTCTGGGTTTGGGGGAGAATTTTTTTTTGTTTCCGCTACCTTCTCTGCCTCCCCTAAAACCCAACACATTCATGCATGAACTAATTTTTCTACTTAAATATAGCCATGTTCCTTTTTGCTTGAGGACAAGCAATAGTTCAAGCTAAGGGGGATTTGTTGTGTGATTTATATATCATCTTTTCACATGCTATCACACACAAATTTGGTTCATTATGATATAATTCAATCTCTTTTCATATTACTTTTGTCATCTTTTTGTTATTCTACTTAATCCATAACTTGCATTGCAGATTTGCCACAAAAAGAACTGAATTCGGAAGTTAATTCTGCTGAAACAGCAAAATGCACGACGTGCACCCCAGATGCACGGCATGCACCTTTTCAGAGAAAGTTGGTTCTTCCAGCCAGAAGAACGCAAGACGTGCACGGGGAAAACGCACGGCGTGCGGGTTTGAAAGTAAAATGCACGGCGTGCATGCCAATGCACGACGTGTACCTGGAACGTAAATAGCCAAAGAAATGTTCTAGAAAGTTGTATGGCGTGCATATCCTCAGCGCACGCTGTGCACGGATCAGCTCGATGCAGATTGCACTGTAGGTGCATGGCATGTACCCAAAATGCACGGTGTGCACCTGGCAGTTTCAAAAATACGAAAATTTAGAATTCGATTTTAAAACAAGAAAGGAAAGCAAGGGACGGTTATGTTCGGTCATTTGAGAAGTTTTCTCTCGTCCCAGAGCTAGAGGAGAGCAGAGGGAGGTGATTTTGGGGAGATTCAAGGTGGTTTCTTGCATCGAGAGGCCATTTCTTCTTCTCTACATCTACATTGTCTTCTCCAAGGTGCAGCCAAGCTTCCCCAACCTGGAGCAGCTTCTTGGGAAAGGAGCTAGTCCGTCTTGAAGCAGCTAGAGAAGGAGAATTTTGTCCTCAAGCCGGAATTCTTCCTTCTTATGGTTACACCTTTGTTTCTCTTTGCCTTTGCCTCTCTAAATCATGTTCAAAACTGAAATTTCTGTAACAAATCTGCAAGATATGGTTATGGATGAGTAGTATTTCTTTTCTTGGGCATGGGGGAGTAGCTCCCATGTCATAGCATGTATGGAACCAGTAATTTCATACTAAATACTATGTTTCTTATTTCCTAATCATGAAAGTACCGGTTTAGTCTTTTCTTGCATGTATCGCTGGCCACCTTATGTGCATGTTTTCTGCCTTCTTGCTTGATCTGAGAAGATAAGTAGGAATGTATGGAGGTGCTCTTCTTGGAAACTCTTCCTCTTCTACAAGAGTAAAGAAGAATGAGTTGAGGAACAGTTTGTGATAAAAAATGAAATCCACACACGAGAGTGTTGTTTTAAGTTGTGATCGTTGCATTTACACCGGGAGGTGAAATGTAACACAACCTTTCCTTGAAACAAGAACTTATGTATGTTTAAATTATTGTGTTCCCTTGATTGCTATGATATGTGAATGAAATCTTAATGTCCAAGATTCCTAATAATTCTGAAATCGAACTTCTTTTTGTGGTTCTTGCTTGTTAGTAAAAATCTGAATTTTCTGTTGTTAGATTACGAGTTTTATGCTTTTTGACAAACATTCTCTTTTCCTTAAAACCGATCTAGATTGTTGAACTTTAGTGTTGTTGTGCTCAATTAATTTAACTAAGCTCCTTGTGTTCAACCTCGACTATACTACCTCCGTATACTTGCGGAGTTTGGTTAAGTTGGGTAAACTATCCTTTGTTTGGATTGAAACTCGTTAGTGTAAAAACCAACAACAAACAACATAAAAAGAAGGTAATATATCTAGGGTAGGAGTTATGTAACCCGCCTCAAGCAAGCTCTAAAGCTCCAAGCTCCAAGGCACCACCTTCAGCCAATACTAGGAGAGAAGAGAACTCTGTAACCACCATGGCCGAAAAGAAAGGAAGAAGAAGAAGAAGAATATGCTAAGGAAAGGGAGATATACTCACCACAAGAGAATAAGGAGCAAGACACTCTCTAGGGTTTCGGCCACCACTAGAGGAATAAGAAGACTCCATCAAGGATATCGGCCACTAAGCTCTACCAACGGGGGTGTATCGGCCACTAAGGAAGAAGGAAAGTGTGGGCTCTGATCTCCAAACCACGATATAAACACGATTTAAACTTAGCAGAAGCGAATCGATTAACAGCGGAAGACAAAAATCACGGGAAATTAAAACTTTTCGAGATAAGAGCTTGAATCCATAAAGCTTCATTCATAAAAGGAGATAAACTATTTACATCTCATGATAATTACTTCTTGAGTAATTATATACAACAGGATACAAAATCTCAAGAACTCATAACCAAAAGACTCCAAGACCTGAGAGTACAGAGGACACATAGGATTGACTCTAACTACACCACATGGCAGGCTAAATCTCCACCTGAGATTTACTGCCGCTCTTGGTGCTGCTGCTGCTGGGACTGGTCACCTGTAGACCTGTTTCTCCGTCCTCGACGTCCACCTAAAAAGTTGAAGTCTACGGGGTGAGACAATTGTACATAATTGTCCCAGCGAGAGTTATAACTCTCTGCCAGAAGCTTTATAATAACATCAAAGAATAACTTAAGCAGTAAAAGCTTACAAAGTATTCAATAGCAGATGCAGTTGTAAACAAGAGTTCAACATTTATCAAGAATGAAGAACATATGCACTATACAGTGTAACATCAATCAATTAGCTCATAGTTACCTTTAACAGGTATACTATGTTGTAGATTATGTTTTTCAAACAGTCTTATTATTATTCCCCGTGGAGATGAGGTTTACCACTCATACCCCAACCAATCACTGTTAAGTGCCTTAGTATCATACTAGGTCATTGAAAGAGCCAGATTCTCATGACCTTCACCTTCCTCAGTTAGTAAGAGGATCACTTGTAGGACATCTTGTGTCTCTACTATTATAGCTCACCAGGGTAATCTGGTCCTTCGCTATTTTAGAGTTACAGTGGCATTCTGTACTCTCTTCGTCATCAGGAGATTTCATGTTTATCTTCCACTGATACAGATATCTTTGCTTTCCTTGTCATCAGGAGGTTTCATGTTTACCATCCACTGATACGGTATGAGTTTTGTAGTGAAGGATTGACGGATTATACATCTACATCAAATTCCTACACTAGGATGTAAGGTTCTACACATCCATATACCCCACATGCTCAACAGTATGTGATCCAGGAGTTCCCTTGGGAAAACCTGTTTCACCATCATTTGATCTCTGACAATGATGGATCTATGATCAGGGATTCTACATTACACTTGATTAGTTAGGTACATTCAGTATTCTTTTAACATCATACATTGTTCTTCAAACAATAACAGTAGCACAACAGCTATGAAAGTAGAATACTAAATGTAACAAACCTAACTCACATCAATCATCATTTATCAGTATACTCATCACAAGTCATCTCCAAAGCATGACCTTGATGGTATTCATGGCTCTTTCAGCCCATTAAAACATAGGATGCCACTGACAATGCATCAAGATATTTTACTATTCATAAAGCTAACAACATGCTTTCAATGAATATAATATCATCATCCATACCTGGATATGATCACCTTCATATCATAACCTGCAGGGTTAATTCAACTGATAAAGGTAATTCAAAACAAGAATATACTTTTCACTCTTGTCATAAGAGCTAAGTTCTCTGATTCTCATCAATTAGAGTTTGCTACTCATATTGCATGTCATCACCCTTGAATTAGGGTTTACTATTCACATTACATGTCATTACCCTTGAATTAGGGTTTACTAATCACATTATGGTGAATTGAACTCATAACATCATCATGTATGAGGAACATCATCATTGATGCTCTCAGATTAGTTTAAGATTCATCATTTATCATAATTAGGGTTCCATGATCTCACATAGGTGGATCATACCCTAATCATGCACATTCATGTGTATTGAAGATACTTTACTTGAATTTCCATCATAAAAGGGTACTTTCTCTTTCTTAAGATACTTTCTCTCTCCTCATACTTGTAGATGGTGATAACACCAATCTAGATCAGGTTGGGTTAAGTCCTCTTTTATTAACATAGACCAAATCACCACTATTGAGTGATTAGGTTTTGATTAGAACAAGGTTTCACTCAATTGAACCTTTCAAGTGTATTATGGTAGATTACACATTGATCATCATCATGGTTTAATTTACTAACCACTTGACCCTTAATGTCTTTTGGTCGCATTAGGGTTTAGGTTGAACAACTATTAAACCATTTAAGCCTTCAAGGCATTAGGCAGACTTAACTTCAAAAGTCTCCAATAGGTTTCACACCTTCAACCTTCAAACGATCCTGAGATCGTATAAGGTTGTAGACCGTTTAAGATTTGTAGACTGTTTAAGGTTTGGTTGACTTCAAGACCGTATAACACTCAAGACCATTTTCCCTCATTCGTTCTTGAGGTCGAATGGTCTCATTCGGTCTTGAGGTCGAATGGACTCATTCGGTCTTGAGGTCGAATGGTCTCATTCGGTCTTGAGGTCGAATGACCTTATACGGTCTTGAGGTCGAATGACCTTATACGGTCTTGAGGTCGAATGACCTTATACGGTCTTGAGGTCGAATGACCTTATACGGTCTTGAGGTTGAATGACCTTATACGGTCTTGAGGTCAAATGACCTTATACGGTCTTGAGGTCGAATGCCCTCAAAAGCTCAAGATCGTATGGACCTCCAAGGTGGTTCAAAGGGTAAACTCGATTAGGGTTTCCTATGTTGAAGCCTTCAATTGGTCTCAAGCTTGCTAAACACTTATCAATTGAGACAATTAGGGTTAGCCTTAACCAATTGGTCACTCAATTGACCCTCAATTGATATCCAATTAGGGTTGGAGTTGGTTCAATTAAGGTCTATAAACGTTCAACCATCAACACTCAACAATGTGAATCAAATCGAAGTTGAACCCATCAATTGACCTCCAATTGGGCTCAAACTTGGCCCAAACGGTCTTGGGATCGTTTGGATATACTCCAAACGGTCTTGAGACCATTTGCCCAAGAATTCATCAAAATCTAGATTGATTTGATAGGGGTTGAACCTTAATTAAGTCACAAATCAGCAATTTGATTATTTCACTAACCCATTGTAATTGGGCCCTCAATTGATCAAATTACCTTAACCCTAGACCTCCAAACGGTCTTGGGTTGTCACCAAACGGTCTTGAGACCGTTTGGATGAGTTCCAAACGGTCTTGAGACCGTTTGCCCATCCATCCTTTGGACTCTAGTGAAAATTCATCAAGTTTTGATTTATTGAGTTGATCATTACATCAATACTTAATTGCAATGTAATTTGGTATCTTTGTACCTTCAATTGGTCAACTATACTTGACCCCAGACCTCCATACGGTCTTGGGTGATCCCCAAATGGTCTTGAGACCGTTTGGATGATTCCCCAAACGGTCTTGAGACCGTTTGGGCTAATCAACCCAAAATCTCAAATTAGCTCATTGTGATTTCAGCACTGATTTCAATTAGGGTTTGCCCTAGTAATCAACCTTCAACTCTTAACTCGTTTGGAATTAGTCCATAAAATTTGGTGAGTCATTAATTAACATCATTATGAACAGTAATATCATACGGTAAACGCTTAGTCAACCATCTTATACGGTCTTGAGACAGTTTGCCCAAAAAGGGCAAATTAAGCAGATTGAAAATCAGAACTAAATTCAATTGAATTTGCTAATTGTTTTGCCTATATATCACGATTCCTTTGAATTTAACCTCTCAAATTTTGTGGGTGATTAACCTACATAATTTTGAACAGGATTACCATACGGTCCATGCTTGGTCAACGCGGCCATACGGTCTTGAGACCGTATGCCTTCATACGACCTTGAAACCGTTTGCCCATCAAACGGTTTTGCAAACCGTATGGGCAATTGGTTGAGGTCGTATGGTAAAGTGAAAAACCATGGATAAGCATAGGAAATAACGCCCTCATCTTCTAGCTCAAGAACAGCAACAGTTCCTCACGGATTTGCTTGCAAGGAAGCAAGGGAAGATAGGGAAGAAGAAGAACTAGCAACTAAAAGCATAGAAAAGATGTATATAACAAAGCATAGGTTTAGAGTTATAAAACCCGCCTAAAGCTTGCTCCTTGAGCTCCAAGCCTTTAATGGCGTCCTAGAAGCTCCACAGGTCGGCCAAGGTGAATCCTCCAAGAAAAGTTGAGAAGAGATGGCTAGAAAGATAGAGCTAAGTGAGCTAGCTATGAATTTGACCTTGAATTCGAGTTTCATCCAAGAATTTAAGAAAAAGGAAGGATCCAAACCTACCTTGCACTCCCCTGGTCGTCCTCCTGAGCTCCAGAGCTCTCCTTAGTCGGTTGAGCAAGGGGGAATAGTGAAGGAAACGAAAAAAATGTTCCCTTGTAAAGAGGGGAAGAAGACTTATATACTTAGGTGGAATTTCAACATAGGCACATAGGTTTTCCTTATTTTCAACTAATTCCCTCCTTTCTTCTTTGCTCGTCCCTTCTTCTTATTTCTAAGGACAACCTTCTTCTAAGGTCAAGAAATGAAGGCAAAGAAGATCAACCTATTACTAAAGCGCACACATAAAAGGCTATAGTACTTACACCTTGATTATTAAATCACAAAGGTGTTTTTCATTATATGATTATTCAATTGAAGTGACTTCTTCATCATTTCTTCTCTAAATGATGACAAGAGTCTTAAAAGATGTTTTCGATGGTGTATTTTACAAGTTGCACCCCTCAAATTGGGTAAATTTCACTTTACTCCAATTTAGGGTTTCAAGCACATGGATTGCTTCCACAGCTGCACCTTGGTGCTCAAGCTTGGGAAATCCCTCAAACTTTACCATAATCATTCTTATGATGTCTCAACATCATAGGAACATCTCAACATGTGCAAATTGCAAGTTAACCCTTATAAATGGGTAAATTGCACATAGGTCCCTGTATTACAAAATAATCAATTCAACATTGTTTAAAAGGGACAGAAAAGGAAAAGTATGTTCCTCAGGAACTTAATTACATGCAAAAAGATAATCACCAGTATCTTAATTACATAATTAGGCAAAACACCTAGGGTTAACTCATAACCCAGGTCAGGGATGTTACAGAAAGCAACTAAAGAGCTAAAGGGATCCCAAACTAGCAAAGAAGGGGGTATATATGTAAGGGGGTTAAGTGGGCATCTACTAGAGGATTGCTCCACATGTGTTCACCCAAACCACCACTTGTCCAAGCTATTCCACCTTGCTAGAAAAGATCACCAAGTGTCCCCAATGGTGACACAAATGAAGCTAGGTCAAGAGGGGTGTCTATCGCCCAACATGGTGCCATGGCCGATACACCACTTGGCTGATACAACCCTAACTGATACACTCATACCCAGTACACTCTTAGCCGATACACCAAGCAAACAAGGCCCATGGAAGCCCAACAACAAGCCCAAGCTTTACCAGCTTAAACGAGGCCCAAAAACAACTCAAGCAAGGCACCCAACTCATCATCTCAACCCTAGAGGATGCAAGGAGAGAGAAAGACATCTCTCAAGGTGGCAAACTTACACACAACCCTAAAACTTGGGTGAATTGCAAGTTGCACCTCAACCTCCCAACAAAGCACAAAAAAGACCCTAATCACACCTCAAGTGATTAGCAAATATCTAAACACAAGGTTTAGGCAAAGCAAACAGGGTAAGCCCAAAACAGAGGTTAGGGTCCTTACAAACCATAAACCCCTACAAAAGGATTTTTCCCCCGAAATCCGAGGAGAAAAGCGAGGGATACTTCCTCCTCATCTCTTCCTCAAGCTCCCACGTGGCTTCCTCAATGCCACGATGATGCCAAAGAACCTTCACAAGAACCAGGTCCTTCCTTTTCAGCTTCTTTACTCTTCTGTCAAGGATCAACACTGGACCTTCCTCGTAGGTCACATCTTCATCAAGCTCAACCTCAACTAGATGTATCACTGTCTATGTTCCCGGGTGACTTTTCTTTAGCATACTGATGTGGAACACTGGATGCAACATGTGCAACTCTAGCGGTAGCTCTAACTTGTAAGCCACTTTGCCAACACGTGCTATTATCAGATATGGCCCCATATACCTGGGATTCAACTTGCCTTTCTAGCCAAACCTCAACATGCCTTTTCATGGAGAGACTTTAAGATACACCTTGTCTCCTACCTGGAACTCCAGAGGTCGTCGACGATTATTTGCATACGACTTCTGTCTGTCCTAGGTCGCTTTCAACTATTGCTATATCACCTTGATCTTCTCTGTCATCTATTGTACTAACTCAGGACCCAAAAGTTGATATTCGCCAGACTCATACCAACATAAAAGAGATATGTACTTTCTACCATACAAATCCTCATAAGGTGCCATTTCGATACTCCATTGGTAACTATTGTTGTAGGAAAACTCTATCAGACTGAGATGTACATCCCAACTACGTAGGAACTGCAACACACAAGCTCTGAGAAGATCCTCTAAAGTCTGAATAGTCCTTTCATACTGTCCATCGGTCTACGGGTGGAAGGCGGTATTGAACCTCAACTATGTTCCCAACGCTCTGTGCAACTGTTCCCAAAAATGACTCGTGAACTGAGGACCTCTGTCAGAGACTATCATTGCAGGCACACTGTGAAAACACACTATCTCATCCACGTACACCTGAGCAAGCTTCTATGTTGTATATGTCTTCTTCACATGTATGAAATGGGCAGACTTCGTCAATCTGTCCACTACTACCCAAATGGAATCATGATGTCTAACTGTCCTCGGAAGACCAACTACGAAATCCATGGTTACATGGTCCCATTTCCACTACGGTATCGACATGGGTTGCAATGTACCTGCCAGCTTCTGATGCTTAGCCTTGACTTGTTGGCATACCACACAACTAGACACCAACTCGGCCACATATCTCTTCAGGCCAGGCCACCAATACAGGTCCTTCATATTATGATACATCTTGGTGACACTTGAATGCATAGCATACATTGATGTGTGCGCTTCCTTGAGCACTAACTTCCTCAGATCATCAACATCGGGGACCATCATCATGTTATGATGACAAACCAGTCCATCCTCAGACTCATGGAAGACTTCACGCTTCTTGCTGCCAAACTGTGATATGATCAACTATACCGTAGCATATTCCTATTGTGCTTCTTTGATCTGCTGCCTCAACGTAGGCTTCACTTGCATCTGTGCCAACAGTCCTGCCAACAAGGAGACTTCCAACTGTACATTCATCTACCACAAAGAGACGAACATATCCCGCCTATGGAATATCAAAGAATTCAACCGTGTCTTCTTTGTAGAAGATGAATTCCTACTGAGCACATCAGCTACCACATTCACTTTATCAGGATGATGCTCGATGGTGTAATCTTAATCACTGATCAGCTCCATCCAGCGATGTTGTCGCATGTTCAGTTCGCTCTGCGAGAAGATATACTTCAAGTTCTTATGATCCATAAAGATCTGACACACCTCCCCATAAAGATAATGTCTCCAAATTTTCAACACATGGACTACCGCTGCCAGCTCCAAATCATGTGTCGGATAACTCTCCTCATGTTTCTTAAGTTGTCGCGAAGCAAAAGAAACCACATGATCCTCCTACATCAGCACACAACCTAAGCCTTTCTTGGAAGCATCACAGAAAACAACATAGCCTTTCCCAGGATCTAGCAGTACCAACACTAGAGCACTAGTCAGCTTCTTCTTCAAGTTCTGAAAAGCACGCTGACAATGATCATCCCAAACAAAAGGTACATCCTTCTTGGTCAACTTCGTCAACGGCAACATGATCACACTGAAGTCCTTTATAAACCTCTGGTAGTATCCTGCTAAACCCAGAAAACTACAAACTTCAGTCGGCGTCTTCGGTTGCTCTCATTCTGCAACTGACTCCACCTTCTTGGGGTCCACTCTGACTCCTTTCGCCGATATCACATGACCCAAGAAATTTACTTCCTTCAGCCAAAACTCACATTTACTGAACTTGGCATACAACTGATGCTGGCGAAGGAGAGTCAACGCTTGTCAAAGATGTTGTTCATGCTGTTGACTATCTCAACTATAGATAAAGATGTCATCTATGAAGACCACAAAAAACTTATCTAGAAATGGACAGAACACCCTGTTCATCAGATCCATGAAAACAGCAGGTGCATTGGTTAGCCCAAACGGCATAACCACAAACTCAATGTGACCATTCCTCGTCCTAAAAGTTGACTTTAGTATGTCATTGTCCTTAATCCTCAACTGATAATATCCAGACCGTAGGTCAATCTTCGAGAACAATGTAGCACCACACAATTGATCAAACAGATCTTCTATCCTCAGTAAAGGATATTTGTTCTTGATCGTGACTTTGTTCAACTATCGGTAATCTATGCACAGACGCATCGATCCATCCTTCTTCTTTACGAATAGAACTGGAGCAACCCACAATGATGTGCTCGATCTGATGAAACCTTTATCCAACAACTCCTATAACTACTTTTTCAGCTCTACCATCTCGGCTGGAGCCATCCTGTACGGTGTTTGAGCAACTAGTTGTGTCCCTGGAACTAGATTGATCTCAAAATCAATCTCTTGAGGTGGGGGAAAACTGTGAAACTCATCGGGAAACACGTCTGCAAACTCTCTGACCACAGGTACATCCTTAAGGCTAGAGCCTTCTGCCTTGGTATCCACAACATTTTCCAAGAACGTCCTACAACCTTGCCGCAACAACTTCTCTGCCATCATAGCTGATACTAAATATGTTGGAAGAATCTTCCTATCTCCCTAGAAGATCCACTTCTCACCATCATCAGTGAGAACCGCTTGTTTGGAACCACTGTCCAGCACAAACTTATACCTCTCTAAGGTATCCATTCCAAGGATTACGTCGAATCCATACATATCAAGTGGTATGATATCCACTTGTATGTTGTATCCCGAAAAGGATAGAACACAAGATGGACACACCTCTCTAAGCATCGAGGAACCATCAAGAGGAGTTTCTAACAACAAGCTATCTTTCTTACAACTAATAGGTAAAAGACAACTATCAAGCATACTACGAGCGATAAAAGAGTGTGTAGCACCTAGGTCAACCAGAACAGATATAAAGCAAGAAGAAGACAAATCAGAATGAAATAACTCCATATGACCTGCCACCACTCGTGGGTTGACTATCGCCTCAGGCTGACTCATAGCATAGAATTGATCCATTGCTTGATATCGTCCACGCCCTCTGCTTCCTTTAGCAGACGATCCAGCTTGTGACGCTTGGCCACATCCTCGCCCTCGGGCACCACTAAACTACCGTCTATCTGAACCTTATTGACTCTGTCTCGATTGTTGTGTCACTTCGACATCTCTCCTTGGGCAATTTGACTTCATATGCCTTGTCTGCCCACAAAGATAGCATGAATTGTCCTCTAACTATGTCCTAGATGGCCTTGTCACTACTACTGAAGCTATACTGTAAGCTATAGATGGTGAATAACCACACCCTCTTCCTTTACTTGGTGACCACTGAGATGGTGCACTAGAACCTTGCATCATAGAAGGTGCAGAAAACCTCAGCTTCTTGTGACTGTCAAACCTCTATTTTTGAAACTGAGCATGCCTCTTCTTGGCCATGGTCTCTCTCTTTTCCTTAACTGACCATTTGATCCTTCAGACAGACTCCACAAATGTGGCAAACCATTCCTGATTTTCTAAAGCAGCAGTAGGTGTCAAAAACTTGGCACTCAAACCTTTCTCAAACCGTATGATCCTCTCATCATCTGTTGCCGCCATGTGAGGACAAAACCTCAGTGGCTCCATAAACTTGGCTTCAAACTCGGTGATGTTCATAGAACCTTGGCACAGATGCTCAAACTGACTGATCTTCTCATCCAGATACGTCTTTGGTAAGTATCGACTCATGAACTCCTGCCGAAAGATGTCCCAACAGATCACCTCACCGGGTCGCTTATCCTCTTCGATGGCCCACCAGTGGCCAGCACTACCTTTCAGAAGGTAGACAGCGTGCTTGACTTTGTCTGCTTCGGGGATGTCGAGGATCCGGAAGGCCTTCTCAAGACCTTTCAACCACATATATACATCCGCTGGATTAACCGTTCCAGCATAATCTGAAGCTCCAACTCGGTGAAGCTGCTCGAAGGTCTTCCCAATACCCAAAGATTCACCATGGGGAACTGGTGCTCTTGGAGGAGGCACAAGTAATCTCTCCACCATGAGATTCATCATTGTCATTACATGTTTCATAAGGTGTTGATAAGTAAGGTTCTCAAAAATGGTAGGGCCACTTTGGGGGATCTCAGGCACCCGATCTTCATGTGCCAACATACTTGCTCCATCAACTGATACAGTAGCACTGCTCTTAGCAGCATGTTCTTTGTGACTTCCAGACATCTTTTATCTTTATCTTTTGTTGGGAGCAGAAGGTTATTATGAGAAAATCTGGAAAAATCACAAGAACAAATACAAAACCTAGTCCTAGATCCTTGTAGACTCAGCAAACCTAGAGCTCTGATACCAACCTAATTGTGACATCCCGCTATCACACAGACAATGAAATGCCACGTAAAAACGTGCAGAACCGTCATAAACATCATATTACCAAAAGCACGGGTTAATTAAAACCGATTGCAGAAAGCAGATAAGAAAGGAACTATTACAACCAGATCCACACCCTGCAAGAAAAACATGTTATATATGCACATAAACTTGATACATGTCCACAGTTCATAGGATCCAGCTGTCTCTTATCCATAAAGGATGAATCACCTATTTATATACATATCAGACCTAACCACGTCAACAACATGATAAGAAAGCTATATCAACTATACATCATGAAACCTCATCAAAACACTTCCAAGGATGTGAGAGTACAGGGATGACTCTAGGACTCTACTACAAAACACCCAAAACAACAACATATCCACCTCTTGCCTTCTGTTGTTCTTCTTGCTGCTCATCTACAACACCACGATCACCACCACGTCTAGCATGTCCACCTAAAAATGGTTTTAAACCAACATGGTGAGACACACAGTCCCAGTGAGAAACATAACCCCCGCCAAAACTATAAAACCTCAAAGGAGAGCTATAACAGATAAAGTAGGTGACTGATATAAGCAGATTATACGTGCAACATACTGAGCAGAACTAACTTGTCATAACATCTTACTAGGATACTTAGGAAGTATGTGAACAAATAATAATATGGAACATGATTGACAAGACAAGTCCAATAAGAACTTATCATAATGTCTGAGAAACATGTAATTAGCTGCAAGATAAAACTAGGGCAACTATTCAAACAAGGCCTCAACCAATGTTTCATGTTTTCCCTAAGAAAATATATTATATGGCTGGATTATGATTTATTATGCCCTGAGGAAGTGAGTCGTACCGCTCAAATCCAACCTTCGGTTGCGAAACCCAAAGCCGGTGCCATACAAGGTCAATGGAAGAGTCAGAATCTAGGACCTCACCTCCTCGTGGTCAGTGCATGAGAACCAAAGCAAGACCACAATCTCTTGCTTACGTAACCTCATTCACAGGGTCAGCTCCCGTAGGCTACCCTTTCCTCTACCCTGTCTTGGTACAGGTCTCAGCGCTAGTCTATCTTGAGCCACAAGCATGTTCACTGTGCTCCCGAGTCATGAATGTATTCATGCTCCATCACACTGAGCCATGGGCCTATTCACCATGCTCTATTATACTGAGACATGGGCCTATTCACCATGCTCTATACACATCTTGAGTCTACAACCACAGTTGCACTCTAATCCTCCCATTTTTGGCTAGGAGAAACCCTGCATATTCAACAATATGCGCTCCGGGTTAACCCACAGGAGCACCTGTTTCACCATCACCAGCTACTGACTATGATGAATCTATGGCCAGGGCAAACTACATGAAAGGTTCATCTATAATTAATTAACATATTTTAAGAAGATTGCAAGATTCAACCAAGTTATGTAACATGTAAACTAAAACACAAGTAAACAACATAGATCTCATTATCATGTGTTACATTGTCACTCTTATTCTCAAAGCCATCAAAATCATCATGATCCATCACAAGGATCCAACATTACATGTTACCACTTGGCCTCTTGCCAATCATCAAGATCCATCTCAAGGATCAACATCACAGGGACTCAATCCCATCATCAAGGCACACATTGCCATTCCATGGGTAACACCCATCATATATCATTGGGTTCATCATAACCCTTGATGTTCCACATCATATCATTATCATGCCATCACCGTGGCCTCATCATACAAATGGTACCTACATGGTTAGCATAAGCATAGAGGTACAACTATACTCATACAAGGAACATCTTAAACTTATTGCATATATCAAGAGAGATATAATTATGATATTGGATGAGCATATCTAAGCATGACATTATCATATATAACTTTTCAATCAAGCATTAGGGTTACCAACTGAACACAAAGTACAATCCTCATTATAGATATTTTAGATCAGGGATAACCCTCCCCAAAGGTATCACTGCCCATAAATGTTCCTCACTATAGGTGTATACCCTCACCAAAGGTGTAACGTTCAACATTGTCTTGGTTATCACTGCATAAAGGGGCTGACATGGATATCGTCTATCACCATGTATCGGGTTAACATCTACCTTGGACTAATGTCCAGTTGTGTACAATCGATAACGGGCACATACACAGAACGTCACATAACGGGCTCACAGCTAACTGATCCCAATAGGTCGATAACGGGCAGCACACTAGGAACCACCTATGTCGCCCAAACAGCACACCCTTGTTGACCATGAAGCTTCATGTCGGGAAACACACCATAACGCCCAAGTGGATCACCTCACAAGGGGCAAAACAACCAAGGGATACAACCCTATCATCCAACAAGGTCGTCACAACATAAGCACCCATATCGGGCAAGGCATCATCCAGCAAGGTGTCGGGAAGCACCATCCAAGAGGATGTCATGTAGGGAACCAACATGCCATGATGCTTAACACATACCACCTAATTCCCAAGGGGTACCAACCTCCAACTAACTCCAATCTTACGGACTGTATCGGGTGAAGGATTAACAATGCACTCATCTATTGTATCATCTCAACCCTAACCCTAGGGAGAAGAGGGATATCGGCACACATCCAAGGGTATCGTGCAAGGAACACCAAAGCCATATCACCCAAAGGTTCTAGGGTACCGGGAAGCACTCTCAAGGATCAAAACAGTTAACAGACCTCAAGGTACTATCTTCCATATTGGGTAAACACTATATCGCCCAAGAGCATATCGTCCAACAACACATCTTGGGTAAGGACCCATATCGGTCAAAGAGGTCAACACCCATATAACATATCGTCGAAGCTCAACCCTAGGAGAGGGATATCGGGCGTCAAGACATATTGGGTTGTCAAAGATATCGGGTTACACCACCTATCGGGTTGGTCATCTTCAACCTCAAGGCAGCCACCAAAAACCCTAAAAGATCAAGAGTGTTGGCTCACCTCTCAACATCTAAGTGAGAGGGGTCTTGCACAACCTCTATCACATATCGGGAAGCAAGGTGAATCATCCCATATCGGCCAATCCACCAACCTCAACTAGGTCAACACCAACCAAAAGCTCACCTCTCAAGTCCATGGTAAGAGAGGGGTATTTCCCAAGCAACTAGAGTATAGACTCACCTCTCAACAACTCAGGAAGAGAGGGGTTTTTCCTACACCACTAGAGCTCAAGCTCACCTCTCAAAAATAAAGGGAGAGAAAGGGATTTTTCCCCAAGAACACACCACATGCACCATTGAATTAGGGAACCCTAGGCTCACCTCCCAACAACTAAGAGAGAGGGGTTTTGCCCAAGGAACCCTAATCCAAGGGTTTGGCCAACAAGGTCCAAGAACACATCTAAACAACATAACCATGTCATCATATCCCACAACGTCAAGGTCACATACTAGAGCAAGGATATTAATAACAAGATAAGCATGGCCAATTAAGATATCATATAAACAAGAAACATAATAAGAAGGTAATATAGCTAGGGTAGGAGTTATGTAACCCGCCTCAAGCAAGATCTAAAGCTCCAAGCTCCAAGGCACCACCTTCGGACAACACTAGCAGAGAAGAGAACTTCGTAACCACCATGGCCAAAAGGAAAGGAAGAAGAAGAAGAAGATGCTAAGGAAAGGGAGAGATACTCACCACAAGAGAAGAAGGAGCAAGACACTCTCTAGGGTTTCGACCACCACTAGAGGAAGAAGAAGACTCCACCAAGGATATCGGCCACCAAGCTCTACCAAGGGGGGTGTATCAGACACCAAGGAAGAAGGAAAGCAACTAAGAAGCTAAAGAGATCACAAACTAGCAAAGAAGGGGGTATATATGCAAGGGGGTTAAGTGGGTGTCCACTAGAGGATTGCTCCACATGTGCTCGCTCAAACCACCACTTGTCCAAGCTATGACACCTTACTAGAAAAGATCACCAAATGTCCCCAATGGTGACACAAACGAAGCTAGTTCAAGAGGGGTGTGTATCTCCCATCATGGTGCCATGGCCGATACACCACTTGGTCGATACACTCATGCCTGATACACTCTTGGCCGATACACCAAGCAAACAAGGCCCAGGGAAGCCCAACAACAAGCCCAAGCTTCACAAGCTTAAACTAGGCCCAAAAACAACTCAAGAAAGGCACCCAAATCATCCTCTCAACCGTAGAGGATGTAAGGAGAGAGAAAGACATCTCTCAAGGTGGCAAACTTGCACACAACCCTAAAACTTGGGTGAATTGCAAGTTTCACCTCAACCTCCCAACAAAGCACAAACAAGACCCTAATCACACCTCATATGATTAACAAACATCTAAACACAAGGTTTAGGCAAAGTAAATAGGGTAAGCCTAAAACAGAGGTCAGGGTCCTTACAGTTGTATTGTAACACAAGGATAAAATGTTACTTTGTTACCATGTTGGGGGGAAATAGCTTTTAATGAACATATTTTCATTCTGTGATGATTGTATCTTGATTCTATCTTATTTCCATTATTTTATTTGTGATTTATCCTTCTAAACATGGATTGCTTGTTATATGATGCTTGGTAATGCTTAATCTTTAAGGGAAAATGAATTGTATGTGGCCATTTTAGGAATTTCTCCTAGGTCTAACTGGTGGATCCTAGCTAACACCCTATCTTCCTACATACAAATCTCTTATCCTACAACTAAGTGTGAGATCTAAGTATCTAGTGTAAGAGTGATTAGAGAAATTGTGTAGAGTTTTCTAAAGGATAGATGGTGAGTAGTATGAGGGTGTAATTCTCCTTCCACACTCTATTCTATCCATGGCCAACCAATATCATAGGGTTATTTCATCGCATTTGACTATATTGTCTGGTTTGGCAATATAGAATGAGAATATATGATTTGCATGTTATATCAACCCTCAACTTTGATTCTTGTAACATTCCCCCAAACGACCCACTCATCCCATTAATTGCTGAAACCCATCTTGTTTGCTTAGCTTGCTTATGCTGGTATAGTTGCTTGCCTTAATTGCTTCTTAGTTATTTGCTTAATTTTTGCTAGTTAATCTTTCTAGGCTAATTAGTTCACCCTTTAGGTTTCTTAAACTAGTTATTTGTAATATAGATCTCTAATTGCTTTAGATATTCAATTGCTAGTGTAGTGTAATTTTTGTTCTTTTTTAAGTAGTTGCTCTCTTTTCTAGTTAGCATTTCTTATTTAGGGTTAATTTAGCATTTCTTGTAGTCTAGTTTCACTTCTCACTTTTAATTGATTGCTTCATTATTATAATCAATCAAATCACCATCAAATGCTAAAAACCCTAAACTCCACTTTAGGAATGTAGTTTACCCTAACTTAGATCTAGTGCCCCCCTCTTCCTACGGATTGACATTTATCTTGCCACTTTCCTATACTACGACACGACCCCGTGCACTTGCGGGTGAAGCATAAATATTCTGAGTGAGTGTGTTAGACTAGGTAGATTATAAATTCGAAAGATCTATGTGTGTTTTCTTTATGTGCATCCGATCAAAGTTGGTGTGTGTGAACACACACCAACTGACTCTTTATCAGATTGCAATTCAAATATGAATTTTTTTTCATATTGTAGTTCATTTTTACAAATTTTTTGTTAATGTGCAATAGCATTTTAACCCCATAAGCTATCCTATAAAGACTAGTTAAGTACTAAGTTGTCCTAAACACTTACAATAACTATCTTATCTACTCTAAAGTGTTTCTTATCTATAGAGTTTTCATATGAAAATATATATTAACGTTGAGAATTGTCTTTACATGCTATCTCTCTCAAACATACAACTCTAATTTGATACATCCAACTACCTCCACATCATCCTATGCTTAACCCTAGATCTAGTGTCCTACTCTATGATGTGTCAAGCCAGAGGTGTACACACTAGCCAACTAAGAGTGGCTAGATGCACTCCAGGGGACTCGAACACACGGGAGGGAACTTTCGAAATTTGTATTGGCCCTAACCAAGTCGATCTCAAAACCAAACAGGTTGCCCGCATGCGCACGGGGTACTATTGTAGTATAGGTGATTGACAAGAATAGGGGTCGGTCCTCAAGGATAGAAGGGGCACTAGAGCTAGGCTAGTGTTTGCTATGTTCCTAATGCGGAGTCTAGGGTTTAAGGGTTTTAAAAGGAGTTTGGTTGTGATTACACTAAGCAAACAAACAAGAAAAGGCAATATGGAAACTAAGTTAACAAAAAGCTAGATTACCCTAAACGAGTTGAATCTAAGAAACTAGGTTAAGCAATTAACTAAGAGAGAGAAAGATTTACTACACTACTCTAGCAAGGCAAGAAGAAATTTAGAGACTAAGTTAACCACTAGAATGAGAAAGAACCTAAGTTAACACTAAAGAGAACAACTAAGCAATTAACTAGACTACAAAAGCAACTAAACTAGACTAGCATGAACAAGAAAGCAGAGCAAGTTGAGTTTTAAACAAGTTGATTAAGGTAGGTGGGTTGTTTGGGGATGTAACTTTGATATTAGTTGAGGGAAGTTTTTGGACAATCATGGTTCTCATTTTACATCTAGATTACCAAACCAAACAATAAGGCAAATGCTATTAGAATGTACCCTATACTACTAGTGGAAGACTAGGGTTAGGTGTAATTCTAATATGATTAGCCAAATATAGGTTTCTAGGATAAGTGGTATTGAGCAATTGATGGCCTAGTATAGAGATGGGAGTAGATATGAGGGTATTTGACCTCATGCTACTAGCCATTCTAGCCTTTAGAAAACCCTAGGCAATCACATCAATCCCACTTATACTAGTAACTTAGGTCTCATACCAAGTAGTAGGAGAGGGGGTAGGCATGTAGGAACAAAGGGGACTTGCTAGGGATCCCCTATTGGGACCTAGGAGTCATACCAAAGATTGCCACATGCATCCCAATTCCCCTAGAGACATGGTATCATCAAGCACTATCAAACAAGCAATTCATTGCAAAAAGCATAAATCACAAGAATGGTAATGGTATAAGAGACAAAAACATGGAGTAATCATCATAGATAAAAATGAGTTCATTACAAGCCAAATTTCCCCCAACATGGTATCAAAGTCACATTTTATCCCCAAACAGCCCACCACTAGGGGCTTAGCTATACATAGTCAAAGAAATGGCAAAAGAAAGGGGAATAAGGGGAAGAAACTACATGGATCTTGGGGAAGTAGCCATCTTATTCACCTCCTTACTTCTGGGGGCGTCCTCTCTCCTCTAAGGGTGTATATGAGCATGAAGATATGGGGGATTATGGAGGAAAACTTAGAAAACTAGGTTTCCAAGGTGAAATGGGGATGGAAATGGTGGGTGGATAACATAAATGCAAGGGAAATGTACTAAATGCTCAAGGAGAGGAGTAATGGAGGCTAGGAGCAGCTAAGGAAGCTAACCTAGTGATATGTCCACCACCCATGTATATATAGGTGGTGGTGGAAGCACTAGGGTAAGTAGGGGTATTGTGGGAAAATTAGTGTAAAAAGTGGTAGGTTTTCGGTGGCAACACAGCCGTGTTGATGAGCCACGGCCGTGGTAGGGGTAAATGGGAACGGTCTTAGAGCTTGGACACGGGCGTGCTGTGGAAAGGTGGTGAAATTTCCAAGGGGTGGCCACGGCTGTGGCGGAGTGCCACGGTTGTGTTGGGCGAGTAGCACCATGGCCGTGTTGGGTAACACGGCTGTTTTGGAGGAGGAGGACTTGGTCGTGGGGTAGCAGCACGGGCGAGTCGATCTTCAGCGGCCACAGTCGTGCCGGACGGCCACATTCATGGTGAATTGGGTGTGACTCTCTGTTGATTCTGGGATTCTTGTGCTAAATTCCAACGACTGTTGTGGGGGGGCACGACCGTTTTCTCCTTTGTTGTCCACGACCATGTTGATGGCCATGGCTATGGTATCTTCAATGTGCCATGGTTGTGCTGATGGAACACGACTGTGGTATGTTGGGGTAGTTCCCTGTTGAATTTAACACTTCTTTGCCAAAAAAGACACGACTGTGGGGGTATGCCCACGACCGTTTTGTGGTCTGCATCAGTCAATTGAACTTCAAATTTCATCATTCATGGATTTCTTTGCTTGATGTTGATCCTTGGCCATTGGAGGTAGTTTGAGGGAGCTTTTGGGGCCTTCTTTGGACCCCTCCATGAGTAGAGGAGCCCTAGAACTCCTTCCTTCTCTCTCATTCACCCTAATCATGGTCCAAGTACCTGAAAATGATGCAAAGAACATCCATAAGTGCATTTGGAAATGATAAACATATTAGGGGAAATGGCTTGTAATCTAACATGTTTAGATGTGATCTAAGTACAAAATGGCACAAGATGGAGCCCTAAAATAGGGCTACATCACCACCCCAAACTTAAAACATACTTTTCTTGAAGTATGCTCTAACTTAATCTCTCTTTTCAGTTTTCATTCAATACATAAGAATGGCAAATGCATAGCAATAGAAAATTATTGACTACATGGTCTTAGAAGTGACTAAGTACATGTATTCCACCTCTCTCCTTTCCTCTTTCACAAACCAATCATGAAATGAGCACTAAGCATACAAACTTCAAATATAAAGTATATAAAACACAAGTTGTCCATATTTCCTTCATGTCATTCCAGGTAAACCATTTCATGTTGGTGTTAATCAATGATGACTAAGAGTATTGTTTTGCTTTCATGCATACACTCTTATGCCGCAAACCACACTAGATGACCCACTTGGCTGTAGAAAAGGGTAAAGTGAGCTAGATTTTATGTTTTCTAGCTCAATGGATGTGAAAAAAGGAGGAAAGTATTGTGGTAAGATTTTGGAGTGCTTTTACACACTCATCTTTTCTTTATTTGAATGCTCTTAAACAAGAGCATCCTTTTATTTTGTTTTTGCTTTTCTTTTTCTTTTCCCTTGATGTAGATAGGGCATATGGTGGATATAGTGAAGTGGGGAGGTGGAGATGTGGCCACCCCAAACTTTTGGGGGTGTCCACGGCTGCTATGTGCACTTTGGCATATTTTCATGAGGCAGAGAGGTATGAAGATGGTGAAAGAATAGTCAGATCCAAAGGGGGGTCATTAGTGTAGTCTTCAACATAAGATCTCCTGCATGAAAGCTAATCCAACACTTCATCAAATGATATCACACCACATGATAGAGTAACATGACATTCACATTTCTACTAAGTGATTCCATAGGCTTTAAGCGTTTGTAGCTTGCTCAATTCACAAAACAACCAAAACACTCACAAACTTAAGAGAGGTGGTGCACAAGTAAAGAGTCATCAAACAAGACCATATAGCAATAAAATCTAAGAGAATGGCATGCATTTTTCAAAGGATTAAAAATTTCATTTCCAACAATGGAGATTAAGTCAAAACATGCTTTTTGGGTAAGAACATTCAAGCTTGGGCAAAATTGGCCAAAATGGTGCCAATTCGCCTTCAATCACATATAAACCTACATTATTGAACTTAAAACCATAAAACAAGCAAATCCTAGCTAAGACATGCAAAAATTACCAAAAATCTACATGATATACAATTTATGGAAAAAATGAGCAAAATTTTGAAAAATTAGGCAAAAAAATGCAAGAAAGCAACTACATGCTATGCAAAGATGCAATCAAAAATAAGAGCAAGAAAAACTAAACTAGATAGCACAGGTGGAACAAAATCATAGAGAGATAGAGGGTGGTGTGTACCGCCCTACCCACCCCAAACTTTAGAATCATGATGTCCTCAGCATGAAACTATTGTGTAGGGTAGATAGGGGAAGTGTCACAGCTAATGTGGCTACTGGTCGAATGAGTGAGGAGGATATGGAGGAGGAGCTGAGCTTGTGGGAGGATGCTAGTAGTAGTGTCCCCTGTAGTCATCCTAGGGTGGATGGTATGTCTCTGGATATCCAACTATGCCACCCCAAAAATCTCCACCCCATTTGGGGTTTCTCGCTGCTTGGGCATGGTGGTAGTGATACAAGTGGTTGACCTGGTGGTGCATTTGTTGTTGGTCTGTCCACATATATTACTGGATAAGTTGCATATCCCTCTGTGTCTTCTGAATATCCTCAAGTTGCGCTTGGATGGTGGGCATGTCGTAGGCATTTGTTGAGGGCTGATGCAGCTGGGATGTTCCTTCATCCCTCCTTATTCTTCGGGGTTGCCTATTTCCTTCAGTTTCTTGTTCCTGCCCTTGAACATTTGATTCAACCATCTCTTCTTGTGCGAAAATGGCTCCCCTAGTATATCTTTCTCTTGGGTTGTCTTGTTGCCACTTCAACAATTTGTCCTCTAGTTTGTAGAGGATTCCCAACACAGAAAGTAGTGGCACAGAGGGTAAGGAAACTCAAGATCAAAATTAGGGACACTAGTTGTATAATAGATCATCCTTTTATCCATGACTTTGATAGTGTGGGAGCGTATTAGATAGTTCAGGTCAACAAGATCGATCCCACTCGTGTCCTACGTTCCAGAGAGACCATACCCCAAAGCATATGCAATTGAGGGTAGCAACCCACCCATAACAAAAGGTGTTTTACTTTTGATGGGTATGGTCCTCATATGATCAATTAATAGTGTTCTGAGGTCTATAAACCGCTTGTGGTGCATTGCTATCAAGACAAACATATCTTTCTGTGAAATCGAGCCATGATTGTCATAACGCCCGACAATGGTGTTAGCTAAGACTTTTTGCACATAACGGAACATCGGGTTGCTTATGGCGATAGTTTTTTATCTCCCTGCAAAGTAGTCCTCGCTGGCTGTCAGAAGCTTCCAGAAATGTACATAGTTGAAATTAACTTCCTTTTCAAGTATGCCATCATCCATCTTTTCGACCTCTTCTAGTTTGGCAGCAAAAACACAGTTCAACTCTGTTGAAGTGAGAGTGTGCATGTTTCCCATCATGGAAAACTTGATAGCTTCTTTTCCTCTCACCTTTGTCTTTTCAAGTGTTGCAAAGAATTCCTGAGTCAAAGTGGTGTAAGTCTTTTGGGGTGTGAAAACAAAGTTCCACAGCCCCATTTCCTTTAAACTTCCTTTCACCGCTTCTTTGATCCCTAGGTCATAAATGACTTTCTCACACCCATATCGAGTGGGGATGACTCTCCTTGTCATGCATTCCAGGTATGTGAGAGACATTTTTCTTTACATGTGTCCTCTACCATAGGACACTCCTACAGGGGCCTTTCCTAAGGCCTTCAATCTATCTGCCTCCAAATGTGCCAGAACATCCTCTTCCTCAGTCATCAGCTCTACCTCTTCCTCATCACTATCATCTTCATCTTCCTCCATTCTGTAAGATTGGGACCCCAAACTCATGTTGAGGTTGTACCAATGTGCATACTGCTCTTCATCCCGACGCAACTGCCGCATGGATTGCGGCTGATCACTACGCTCTGCCGTCGTGTGAGACGTCGAGTGGCGTGCAGGCGTAGGCTTTGGCGGCTGCTTTGACGATGATGGTGCTACTTTTGATTTCTACCCTTTCTTTGCAATCATCGGCTCAACTTCATCAATCAAGTCATCCAATTTTTTCTCAGACCCCTCTTCTTCTTCTTCTTCTTCTTCTTCATCATCATCTCCCTCATACATCGCATCGGTGATGTGGTGGTTGTCAGATGAATGGGAGCGGGATGCACTCACCGATTGTGAGCGATGGAGGGATTGGTATGTGGAGGTGGTTGGGGAGGGGGTATGTGAGGGCACATAAACATAGGAGGAGGCATTGTTGGAGAGTCGCTTTCCTCCAGTGATAATGTTGGGCCCCTTGGTTATTGCCTTCCCAATTTTCTGCATGGTTGGGCTGGGAAAGGGGGGTGAAATTTGGATTTTGGTGTATGGGGTGATGTGGATGTGAATTTGGGTGTGGAATGGAAGGAGAAGGAGGTTTAGATGGTGGATATGGGGTTTGTTGTGGATTTTGGAAAAAAATGGAGGGTTTATGTGGAGGTTTAGGGGAGGGGGCTGTTGGGAAGATTGAAGATGAAGGTGGAGATGGAGGACCGATTGAGAGAGGAAAGTTGGTGGAAATGGAAGGGGGTGGTTGGGGAATGATTTGGTATTGATTGGGGGTTTATTGTGGGTGTTTTGAGGTGTTGGAGGTGGAGAACGGTGGAGGGAAAAGTAGTTGTGCGCCGCCACGGTCGTACAACTGAGGAAGAAGAAGAAGAAATGAAGAGGGGGTCGGGTTTTGATGTTTAAAAGCTATATTTTTTTTAGATCGGGCCTGGACACAGTCGTGGATAGGGCTTGGTAGCATGGACGTGGATGGGTGCCACGATCGTGTTGTCGATGTAGAATGTTTCCCCCTGACCTTGCCATGGTCGTGGTTGTGCTTCCTCAACATGGTCGTGGCTGGTGGCCACTATCGTGGCCATTCATCCAAAACAACCTGAAATTCTCTACCACTTTGATGAAATAAAACCCATGACTGTGGTTGTCCACCTTTTTCATGATTTTGGTTGAGCTCCACGACTGTGTTGGGGGCAATCCTTCAGCTTTCTCAATTCAAAATACAAGAACTTCATTTGTCTATGGCATTCTGCCACAAAATTACTTTAATGACCATGACTCAACTTTAGTCCTCTCTCTCTAGTGCCTAACACCTACCGTGTCAACAAAACTCAAAGAAAAACTATTAGACACAAGTGTGTGTGTGTGTGTATTTGTGGAAAATAAAACAAAAGTATCAAAAAGTAAGGTTCAAGAATCCCAAACCACGTGGGTTGCCTCCCACTAGCGCTAAATTTTACACCTTCAACTGGGCTTATTGATTCTTGACTTCGTTCACTTCTTTGGGATTCTCAAGGCATCCTTATAGTATATCTCTTTCTCATCTTCTTCCAATCACATCTCTTCATCAGATTGTTGTTCTTCTACAAACATCACAATGTCAAAACTTTGATTGGCCTTGTCTGGGCCTACTTCCACCACTGGTTTCAATCTTTGTCCATTGATGGAAAACTCTTTTGATCCTTCTTTCTCACATATCACAACAGCCCCGAATGGGTACACTTTCTTGATAAGATAAGTCTTTCCCATCTAGACCGGAGTTTTTCAGGAAAGAACTTCATTCTTGAATTGTACAACCATACCCACTTTCCGGGCTCAAATTCCTTCTTTTTTATCATCTTATCATGAAGAAACTTAGTCCTCTCCTTATAGATATTGGACATGTCATACGCCTCATGGTGCATTTCCTCCAACTCATTTAGTTGAAATTTTCTTTTCATTCCCGCATTTTCTCCATCAAGATCCATAGTTTTCAATGCCCATAATGCCTTGTGTTGCATTTCAACCGGCAAATGGTAGCTTTTTCCATAGACGAGCTTGAATGGTGTAGTGCCAATCAGGGCTTTGTATGCAGTTTGGTATGCCCATAAAGCTTCATTTAGATAGAGTGACAAGTCCTTGCAGTCCGGTCTCACTGTTTTCTCTAGGATGAGCTTTATCTCCCGATTGGCCAACTCAACTTGGTCACTAGTTTGAGGGTGGTATGGAGTGCCTACTCGATGGTTTACTCCATGCTTCTTGAACAACCCTTCAAAAGTGCGGTGAATGAAGTGACTTCCTTTGTCACTAATCATGGCCCTTGGGATGACAAAATGGCTAAAAATGTTTGATTTTACAAAGTCACACACCACCTTGTGGTCATTCGTCCGGGTTGCAATGGCCTCAATCAATTTGACACATAGTCCACGATGACCAAAATGTAGACATACCCAAAGGAAGGAGGGAAAGGACCCATGAAGTCAATCTCCCATACATAAAACACCTCCACCACAAGAAGAGGTGACAGAGGCATCATGTCCCTTTTGGAGATAGTGCCCACTTTTTGGCACTTCAAGCAGATTTTGCAAAATTCATGTGAATCTTTGAACAAGGATGGCCATAAAACCCACATTAGAGAACCTTTGCAGCCATGCATTTTCCTCCAAAATGACCTCCACATATTCCAGAATGGCACATGGATAGGATTTCTTATTGTTCTATTTTCAGGACACATCTCCTTATGAATTGATCGGGGCAATATTTAAAGAGGTGAGGGTCATCCCAAGCATAATTCTTGACAATGGCAAACAACCTTTTGCTTTCCTCCCTTATCCATGTGCTAGGTATCCTCCCACTAGACAAGAAGTTGGCTATGTGTTGATACCATGGCCTTTGAGTGGATGAAAGTAGGAAGAGTTGTTCATGTGGCATCGTTTCCTTGATTCAACTTGTATCATCAAAGGGCTCATCAATTTGAGAGAGATGTTCAGCAGCACCATTTTCCACTCCCTTCTTGTCTACAATCTCCACATCAAACTCTTAAAGCAATAGGATCCATCTGATCAGCCTTGGCTTTGAATCTTTCTTTGAAATGAGGTACTTTAGTGCAGCGTGGTTTGTGTATATCACTACTTTGTTTTGCAAAAGATATGATCAGAATTTGTCAAGAGCGAAGATGACTACAAGAAACTCTTTCTCGGTCATTGTGTAATTTCTTTGGGATTTGTCTAAAGTCTTGCTCGCGTAGTAGATAGCATGTGGAATCTGGCCAACTCTTTGGCCCAACATATCCCCCACTGCCATGTCGAATGCATCAATCATAATCTCGAATGGCAAAGAGAAATCTGGGGGGCTGCATGATAGGAGAAAAAACTAGTCTTTCCTTCAAATGGTTGAAAGCTTCAACACACTTGTCATCAAAATGAAATTCAACATCCTTCTCAAGCAAATGGCATAGAGGTCTTAAGTTTTTACTGAAATCCTTGATGAAGCGGTGGTAGAAACCTGCATGTCCCAAGAAAGACCGAACATGTCTTACGGTGGAAGGAATGGCAAGAGTAGAAATGAGGCCCACCTTGGCCTTATCAACTTCAATTCTGTCCTTTGAAACTCGGTGGCCCAGAACAATTCCTTCGGGCACTATGAAGTGAGTCTTTTCCCAAGATAGCACTAGGCGAACCTTCAAGCATCTCTCAAGAACAATAGTCAAATGTAGCAAGCACTCATCAAATGTCTTACCAAAAACTGAGAAATCATCCATGAACACTTCCAAAGATGAATCAAGCATATCCACAAAATCAAGGTCACACATCTGTGAAATGTAGAAGGGGCATTACACAACCCAAATGGAATTCTCCGGTAGGAAAATGTACCACTCAGGAAGGTGAATGTTGTCTTCTCTTGATCTATAGGATGCACGGAAATTTGGAAGTATCCAGAATACCCATTAAGGAAACAATAGAAGCTTTTCCCCACTAGCCTCTCTAGAATCTGGTCAAGGAATGGGAGAGGTTAGTGGTCCTTTTTGGTCTTTTCATTTAACTTTTGATAGTCAACACACATTCTCCACTTTGATTGTTCTCTAACCGGCATAAGCTCACCCTCCGCATTTTCTGCTACAGTGATCCCACCTTTCTTAGGCACAACCTGGATGGGGCTCACCCATGTACTATCAGAAATGGGGTAGATTATCCCTGCGTCAAGCAATTTCACAACCTCTTTCAGCTTTGGGTTCAACTGCCTTTGCATTATGTGGGTCGACCTTGCATCATCCTCTAGATATATCTTGTGTACACAGATGGAGGGATCAATATCCCTCAAGTCAGCTATAGACCATCAAATGGCTTGGATGTTCTTCTTCAAGACTTTCATCAATGCCTCCTCTTGTTCTGGTGAGAGAATGGAGGAAATGATCACTGGGAGGGTGTCATTTGCCCCTAGAAAAGCACACTTCAATTCTTATGGAAGTGACTTCAACTCAAGAGTGGGAGGTTCTTCAAGGGAGTTCTTTAATGGTTCAGAAATAGAAGGAATGTCCTCACTTGTAGCCACCAAGGCTAGCTCATTCTCATCATCAACTTCATCATCATCATCGGGGAACTCAACTATTGGCTCTAGACCTCTACCTTGAGTGGCAGTTTGAATCCACGTAGGTAGGCATTCCTCCACAATTTCATATAGGCACTCAATGAGATAGCAATCTTCTTTAGTGGCCCCTATTACCTCACTTGTGGCTGAAGATTTAAAGATGTTCAACCGGATCTTCATGTGTATGAATGTCACATACATTGTACCGATCCTCACATGAATTACCGCATCCTCTATGGCAAGTAATGGCCTCCCCAAGATGATAGGAACCCTCCTAGTGTCTTTTTCCATGTCTAAGACAATGAAATCTGGAGGAAGAAAGCAAACATCTCATCATCAAGCCTCACAAGCACGTCATCCACACGCTCTCTAGGTGTCTTTACTGATCTGTCAGCCAATTGTAAAGTACAATGAGTTGGACTCAACTATCCCATTTGTAGCTTGGAAAACACATCATACGACATTAGGTTGACGTTAGAACCCAAGTCTACGAGAGCTTGGTCTATGTGATGTGCCCCAATGTAGCATGAGATGATGGGAGCACTGGGATCTTTTCTTTTCATTGGCATGGTGTGCTGCAAAATTGAGCTCACTTGCTCGGTGAGCTTGACTTTCTTTGGGGTTCTTCCCGTGGACTTTCTCTTTAAGGTGCATAGACATTTCAAGAACTTAGCATAAGAAGGAATTTGCTTGACTGCATCAAGCAGAGGAATGTTGATTTTCACTTGTTTGAAAGTCTCAAGGATGTCTTCAGTATGCTTCTTTCTTCTCCTCTCAACAGAGGGCTCCTTAAGAGCCTCAGGAAACGGGGGAAGTTGGGACCCCACATGGTTTGGATCAACAGTGTCCTCAATAGGGATCACATGAATCACAATATCATCACCTGATATAACATTATCAACTCTGTCTCTCGTCCCAGCATCCTTAGGTTGTATCAAAGTATCAACTCGTCCAGTCTCAGTATCACCTCTGTCAACAACAATGGTAGCATGGGGGTTCTCCAACGTCCGACCACTCCTCAGAACAGTCACTGCCTTCACATGCTCGTGGGTAGTAGAAGAAGAGGCTTGTGGAGGTGGTTTTGGCTATTGGCGTGGTGGCGGCCTTTGGTGAGGTAAATTTGGGTTTTGAAGGATGAACTATGGTTGTGGTTGTTGTCGTGGTTGTTGTTGTTGTGGATGAGAGTGGTATTGCAGGGGTGGTTGCTGGTATGGATGAGGTGGGGTGGATCATATTGGTAGTTAAGAGGTTCTTGAGGAGGTGGTGGAGCATAGGGATTCAGTGGTGCATGGTATGATGGTGGAGCATATGGACTTGGACTGTTTCCTAGGAAAGTACCATCATTATTTGTTTTGGTCATTAGTTGAGATGGAAGTCTTCCTTCTTCCCTCCTAGCAAGAGAGAGAGATTTGATCTAGTCTTTGCTCAAGCTGGTTGATGGACTGCCCATGTGAGTTCACATCCTTCTTCACTTCATCCAAGCTTCTTAGTCTTCCAAGAACCTCCTCTTCAAACTTTGAACTATAGTGTGGCTTCAGCTGCCCTTGTCCTGGCCCATCCTCATTTTCTTGCTTCCAAGAGAAATTTGGATGGTTCCTCCACTCGGGAGTATAGGTGTTGGACATGGGGCCTTGATTGTTTTGGCCACCAAGTGCAAGGAATTTCATTTCTTCATCAACAGAATCGACTACCATGGTGGGTTGGTTAGGAGAGCCACCAGCTTGGTTCTTCATCATCTTCATCATATCCACCATCATTTTCATCATATCGAGGTCGGCAACATTGGGGGTTGGAGCCACGGAAGAAGTTGGAGGGATGTAGCTTTGGACGCAATGCTCCCCTTTTGTAGAAGCGCGATGGTGTGAGTTTTCAGCAAGATGCTCGAACAAAGGCCACAATTCCTCGGGTGGCTTTGCCATGAAAGTACCTCCACATGAGGAGTCGATGTTGTTTTGGCTATGTTCTTCAAGCCCGGTGTAGAAAGCTTGAACTAGTTGCCACAATGACACTTCATGGTGAAGGCAGTCACGGAGAAGTTTTTGGAACCTCTCCCACACCTCATGGAAGGGTTCATTCTCTTTCTGGGCAAAGAAAGTGATGCATCTTCTCATATAGGATATCTTAGCAATCGGGAATAACTTCTTGAGGAATTCATTCTTGACTACATTCTAGGTTACCAGCTTTGGCTTTGACACATACCACTCTTTAGCTTTTTCTTTTAGGGAGAACGGAAAGAGGGTTCTATGAATGGATTCATCAGTGGTGGCGGGAGTACGAAAAGTGGAGCACGTCTCAAGGAATGCATCAATGTGATGGTAGGGATTTTCATTCTCCATCCCATAGTAGGTGGGGAGGAGTCCAAGGAGTGCAGGTGGAATGGAGAATTGTTGACCCGACATTTATTCAACTAGGATGGCGATGGGTGAATTGTAGTTCCCCAGGGTGAAATACTCGTGGAGTGGGCAGTGTTGCGGTGGAGTGGTTGAGCATCCGTATGAGGGTTGTTTTCATCCATCTCGGCTTCTCAGTGTTGGTTGCAGCGACTTTGGCATCTCCTTCTACCTATCTCGGGGTTGTATAACACCAAGTCAGTACAAGTGGAACGTGTGTGGTGCATGCACAGTTGTCACCTGCACAACACACAAACAAGCAACAAGAAACCAAGTTAGAATGGCAATATGCAAAAGTGAACAAAGAATAAATAATAGCAATGATGAGGGTAAAAGGAAAGGCTAAGCTGGACTAACTATCTAGGCTGAGCACCTCTATCCCTGGCAGCGACGCCAGAAAGCGTAATGCGTCAAGCCAGAGGTGTACACACTAGCCAACTAAGGGTGGCTAGATGCACTCCACGAGACTTGAACACACGGGAGGGAACTTTTGAAATTTGTATTGGACCTAACCAAGTCGATCATAAAACCAAACATGTCGCCCGCAAGCGCACGGGGTACTGTTGTAGTATAGGTGATTGGAAAGAATAGGGGTTGGTCCTTAGGGATAGAGGGGGTACTAGAGCTAGGCTAGTGTTTGATATGTTCCTAATGCAGAGTCTAGGGTTTAAAGGTTTTAAAAGGGGTTTGGTTGTGATTACACTAAGCAAACAAACAAGAAAAGGCAAGATGAAAACTAAGTTAACAAAATTCTAGATTACCCTAAGCGAGTTGAATCTAAGCAACTAGGTTAAACAATTAACTAAGCGAGAGCAAGATGAACTACACTACTCTAGCAAGGTAAGAAGCAATTTAGAGACTAAGTTAACCACTAGAATGAGCAAGAACCTAAGTTAACACTAAAGAGAAAAATTAAGCAATTAACTAGACTAAGTAAAAGCAACTAAACTAGACTAGCATGAACAAACAAACAGAGCAAGTTGAGTTTTAAACAAGTTGATTAAGTTAGGTGGGCCGTTTAGGGATGTAACTTTGATATTAGTTGAGGGAAGTTATTGGACAAGCATGGTTCTCATTTTACATCTAGATTACCAAACCAAACAATAAGGCAAATGCTATTAGAATGTACCCTATACTACTAGTGGAAGACTAGGGTTAGGTGTAATTCTAATAGGATTAGCCAAATCTAGGTTTCTAGGATAAGTGGTATTGATCAATTGAGGGCCAAGGGTGGAGATGCGAGTAGAGATGAGGGTATTTGACCTCATGCCACTAGCCATTCTAGCCTTTAGAAAACCCTAGGAAATCACATCAATCCCACTTATACTAGTAACTTAGGTCTCATACCAAGTAGTAGGAGAGGGGGTAGGCATGTACGAACAAAGGGGACTAGCTAGAGATCCCCTATTGGGACCTAGGAGTCATACTAAAGATTGCCACATGCATCCTGATTCCCCTAGAGACATGGTATCATCAAGCACTATCAAACAAGCAATTCATTGCAAAAAGCATAAATCACAAGCATGGAAATGGGATAAGAGACAAAACATGGAGTAATCATCAAAGATAAAAATGAGTTCATTACAAGCCAAATTTCCCCCAGCATGGTATCAAAGTCACATTTTATCCCCAAACAGCCCACCACTAGGGGCTTAGCTATACATAGTCAAAGAAATGGAAAAAGAAAGGGGAATAAGGGGAAGAAACTCCATGGATCTCGAGGAAGTAGCCTTCTTCTTCACCTCTTTGCTGTTGGGGGCATCCACTCTCCTCCAAGGGTGCAGATGAGCATGAAGATATGGGGGATTATGGAGGAAAACCTAGAAAACTAGGTTTCCAAGGTGAAATGGAGATGGAAATGGTGGGTGGAGAACATAAATGCAAGGGAAATGCACTAAATGCTCAAGGAGAGGAGTAATGGAGGCTAGGAGCATCTAAGGAAGCTAACCTAGTGTTGTGGCTTCCACCCATGTATATATAGGTGGTGGTGGAATCACTAGGGTAAGTAAGGGTATTGTGGGAAAATCAGTGTAAAAAGTGGTAGGTTTGGGGTGGAAACACGGCCGTGTTAATGACCCACGGTCGTGGTAGGGGTAGATGGGAACGGTCGTAGAGCTTGGACATGGGCGTGTTGTGGAAGGGTGGTGAAAGTGCCAAGGGGTGGCCACGGCTGTGGCGGAGTGCCACAGTCATGCTGGGTGAGTAGCACCACGGCCGTGTTGGGTAATACGACTGTTTTGGAGGAGGAGGACTTGGTCATGGGGTAGCAGCACAGGCGAGTCGATCTTCAGTGGCCACGGTCCTGGCGGACGGACACAGTCGTGGCGAATTGGGTGTGAATCTCTGTTGATTCTGGGGTTCTTGTGCTAAATTCCAACGGTCGTTGTGGTGGGGGGGCATGACCGTTTTCTCCTCTACTGGCCACGACCATGCTGATGGTCACGGCGGTGGTATCTTCAATGCGCCATGGTCGTGTTGATGGGACATGGTCATGGTATGTTGGGGTAGTTCCCTGTTGAATCTAGCACTTCTTTTCCAAAAAAGACACTACCGTGGGGGTATGTCCACAGCCGTTTTGTGGTCTACATCAGTCAATTGAACTTCAAACTTCATCATTCATGGATTTTTTTGTTTGATGTTGATCCTTGGCCATTGGAGGTAGTTTGAAGGAGCTTTGGGGTCCTTCTTTGGACCCCTCCATGAGTAGAGGAGCCCTAGGAATCCTTCCTTCTCTCTCATTCACCCTAATCATGGTCCAAGTACTTGAAAATGATGCAAAGAACATCCATAAGTGCATTTGGCAATGATAAACATATTAGGAGAAATAGCTTGTAATCTAACATGTTTAGATGTGATCTAAGTACAAAATGGCATAAGATGGAGCCCTAAAATAGGGTACATCACTCTACCAAATATATTACTTCCTACACATCTTGGATTCACTTGTTCTCTAATGCTACATTGTGTAACCTCTGCAAGATTGAGTTCTACTTTATGTATTCCTTCAATTCCCTACTTTGCTTCATCGCTTTGGGCTACTTCTTGTGAGAAGGCTCTGTTGAAAAGATTTTGGAACTATTTCTTGTGAGAGGGCTACATCCAAATGTGGTAAATGACATTGCAATATTCTCAAAGAGGGTGCTCTTCTGACATCCTACAAAGAATCTGAAAGTTATCATTCCTATTGAAAAAAGGTTGTTTTTATCCACAAAAGGCATTGTATTGATAAATTTGTATCAATTTATAAAGGATAATAAAATTCCATGTGAAGAAATAATGGTTAGTAACAAATAGGTAGTCAATCTATGTCAAGATAAAACACTTATATATATTTGTATCATTTGTGGTTGCTCCACTTGTCTATTACTTCCTTTTTATGTTGCATTGTTCATTATGTAAGTAACATTTAACTATTCTTGTGTTTTATGTTGCGCTAATTCATATTAGCTCTATTGAGCTCATGTGGAGTTTTCATTGGTATAAGAGTAAGACTTCATGGAGATTTAACAAGTCTTGAAGAGAGCTTTAACAATTGGGCCAACTCAACCTTAAAGGAGAACATGTCTGCAAGACAACTCTCTTTGATGGATCTAACTACACATATTTGAAGCAGAATATGTAGTTCTTCTTCTACAACATTTGCTTTGATATATGTGAGATGTGTTGGTTGTTTTCCCTGAGAGCCATTCATATCAGTGATTGTAATGGGGTACTTTGTACTTTATTCTATTAATAATAAAGGAACTTCATGTTGCTATGTTTTGTTCAATATGAGATAATGATTTAACGCAATAATGTGTTAACAATGTATATTGAATGACATGTGATTTTGGGTTGAGGGAATGAACATGAGATCATGATTATGATAAGAGTATTTGTTCTCATCTAAGTCCCTTGTCAGATATTATGTGAAATTTAGGATGACAATAATACATAAAGATAGTATGTGTGTTCACTAATGACTCATTGGTCATTATATTTTATTTTAAGACAAACACATATGTACTTTTTAATTAACAAGTGTATCGAACATAGACACTTTGACTATAGTACATGGAAGGAAAAATGACAATCATTATCATATCCTAATGTGATAGTGGTGATTGTAGTCCTTAGACTTAAAGTAACAACAATGATCATGTGTTGTTAAATGTACTTTAATACTAATCAATGTGAAGATGAATAACGGTTTCCATAGAATATGGATTCGGTGTGATGTGACATATGTGGATTATTGTGAGTGATATAGTGAAATCATGTCCACTTGATGTGCAGATTATGAAACACATGTCCATGCTCATGTGAGTCAATATTTTATATTGATTGTGTATATCAAATAATCCATTCTTGAAAAATGATTTCAAACTTAGAGGATTATGATTCCATGCCTCAGATTCAGTTTAGATATTCAAGACTAAGAGAACATACAATGACAATAACATGGGTCCCACACAAGTTGAAATTGTTCTCCAACTTACCCAATATTTAGGTGACAATTATGTGTTTCTAGACACCAATCATTACTTATGAAGTCATATTATGATTATAGACATCTCTACAGACACGATGATGAGCCTATAGAGTCACACCATAGGATTCATAGGAATGAGGAATATAATCATGTATGCAAGTTAAATTGGATTCTATAATAGTTAGTTAATAAAACTAGAGTAATATTGATAAAGCCTAGACGACCGGTTAGAAAGTGCAACCAATTGAGTGGATATCAGAAGGTTAACTTGTGCGATGACTTGGTCGATTAACTTAAGATCAGCTTGATGATTGACTGGAGTCATCAATTGATCGAATGAGTACCAGTCAATCCACTGATTAGAGTTGTTAATCCATTGATTAAGGAATTTGTTCCATAATGTTCTCATCTTGTCCAATAGATTGTTTGGAACACACAGTCGATCAACTTGTATGTCCATGAATTGATACATGAAAGCAGTCTCTAGATTTTTGTTTCTCAGTTTCTTTTTAGAAATCCCACTCTCTTCCTAAATGGGCATGTTGTACAGGGTTTTGATTATATATTCTTTAACACATGCTACCCTAGATATCATTACCCCCGAGGGAGAAAGAGAAGGAGAGAAAGTGAAACGCCAACACATTTCTATGAAAAGGATTCTTCTTCCTGTCTTCTCAAGTAGTGTCGAAGTGGAGTTCCTCATAATCCATGTGGACTATGTAGAGAAACATACATCATGTGAATGTGTTAGGAGTATGTTGTCAACTTCCTTCTATGCATCGCCACAAGTGACATATATTCCCACATGAGGAAAATCATCAGATTTACTCAACAATATACTTCATACACTTCCCATATACATTGCTATTGATGATACCCACTGACTTTTTTGTTGTTGCTTCCACTATGATTGTTTCCTTCCATTTTCCAACAAGATGATCATCTGACCATGCACGCCTCTAGTAGCAGAGATTGAGCAATGGGATGCAACTACAGTAAGAAATATTAATCTTAATGGTAGATCCATAAGCTTGATTTATTCCTTCCTTTTTTCCTAGTGAACTTGAGATAGTTTTCTCTTGTAATGTGTCTTATGATATTTGGAGAAAATAATGTGTTAAACGTGAAGGAACCAAGCAAAATAAATATACTAAAATCTATTTTCTTTCTCATGATTTTGCATTGAAAAATATGAACCAGTGTATGAAATGTACTCTAGATTCATTATGATTATTAACAATTTAAAATATCCTGAAAAGAATATTGAAAATAAGGATCTTGGTAGTAGGATTTTGTTCTTTAATAGTTCCCTAATTCTCAAAGTATGAAAAGAAAGTTACTACTATAGAAGACTCATTCGATCTTTCTATTTTGTAGCTTGAAGAATTTACAGATAACTTAGAGACTTGTGAAGTCAAGCTCCAAAAATGTGAGATGGATGACAAAGACGAAAATATACTAATTGAGAAAAAGGGCACATAGCTCAAAGAAATGGTTTCAAATTAGTCACCCTCTTCATCTAGTGGTTCATTGAGTAGTGAAGAAGATAAGAAATCCAAAGGTAAGAAGTCAAACTCTTAATCCAATAAGAGTGTAGATCTTCCTCTACTAGATATCGTGCTTGTTGGGAAAAGGCACATTGGAAGTATGAATGCCCAAAAATAAAAATAAAATTTAAAAAATACTAGAGAAAAAGGAAGGCATCTCATGATTCCTGGGACTTTTCTTCAAGCCCATATAAGATTATGAGGGATAAACTGTATAACATGTCATTGAATGCCTCTTAGTTGAACAGGGCAAAAACTATGAACAAAAGGAACAAGGTGCACAAAGTGATGTATCTCTTTCAATCATTTTTTCAAAAAAAAAAAACGAACTTCTTAAATTTACTTAGGAAAATATTGATATAAATAAGAAGATAAGAAAGGAATTGGATACTATTGTTGTTTATTTAGATGATGACTTAGTGATTTAATTGATCATATACTAGTGAAAACAAAAGAACATGTGATCTTGCTTCTCAAAATACGTCCATGCAAACTTAGAGTGTTATGAAGATATAACCACTTCTATACTCTCATGTTTCAATGAATTTATATTCAAGTTAAAGTTGATCTAAATGATTGAATTTATATGCTTGAAAATAATCTTGTTATCACTAGAAAATGCCTAATATCTATAGTGAAAAACTCTTTGATACTTTCTAGGAAATGAAAAATTAAAGTGTTCTTCCAATGAGTTCTCTAATAATAGAAATATCTTGAACAATATTCTACTTTCTCACATAGGTCATGTAGGTACAAAAGGTCTTGCTTATGTTCTAAGAATAGAGAATATGAAGAATGGATTTTTTTATAAAACAAAATGCTAAATATTCTTTTTCTATTAACCATGTTACTTGCTTTTTTATTGCATTTTAACATTTCTTCTTTTTTGTGTCCTTCCAAATTAAAGATCATATCAGCATGATTTGGGTTCTAAGAACCTTCTTCTATATGAGGTTTAGAGAAATCATGAGCTTCATTGGATATCTATTGGTCTTGTAATTTTTTTTCTTTCTATTGGTATTTCCTACTTCTAATTAGTTGATTATCTTTTGGTATATATGTTTTCATGTGATTTAGATTTTTTTAGCTCCTAATTATTCTTTTCCATCACACAATCAACAAAAATTTGAACGACATTGGAAGAAAATTCCATCAAAATAATGTACATAAATATTTATTTTGGTTATCTTTCTTTTTGTAGTTATATTCTGTACATATGTTTATTTGATCTTTTGGACATACAAACCACAAGTTCAACGATCACCTACGAAGAAGTTCAAGACAAACATAAGTTGAAAACCTAAAGCATATACAAGAATTGATCTTGTTTTTGGGATAACGCCTCTGACTTCTTGGTCTTCCTTAATTGGGGGTTATCGGGAAGCGGGGTTGTTACAATTGGTATCAGAGCGATGGTTTTGTAAATAATAAAAAATAATTAATAAATTCTACCAAAGACTAAATTGAAAATTGGAATAAAAATTTAGTTTTCACATACCTTTCGAAAGTAGGAATCAGGAACTTCTACCCCCAGTAGAGTTTTGTCTAACTAAATCCTCCTTTAAAAGATTAACTTTATTCTTCACAAATGTCACTTCACTGTTTGTCACTTTGAGATATTCCTAAAATGCCGAAAAACAAAATGTCAATCAATATAAATGAATATACTGATATGTGGTGACAACCAAAACATTGCACATATGTTCTAACAACCTAATCACTTCAAATAGTTGTTAACAATGCAAGATTATGTTTTTCAATATGACTTCCCAATAGCTTTTACTCATACTCTGGGATACCCTCTCTTAGGGTTTAGTCCTTGTAAGGGACTTAAGGCTACCTTCTCCATCCAGAGCTTGGTACCTGGGGTCACCTCTCTGGGTGCCTGGTGGTCTTCCCTCTGGGGTTTGACCACCTTTTACCTTCCCTTCGGGGCTTGGTCTATCATCTTACATCCAGAGATGGTATGTAGGTTCAGGCAAGTCATACATATGCTTAAATTGTAATAATCATATTCACTTTAAAGATTGTAGAAATAAAATCATCCAAGCAGTTTATTCCATGCAATCGATAAAACATCGAGAAACGCTAGGAAAATAAGCACATTTTTAATCCAAACAAGCAATCCAAGCACGCAATCAAACCAATCACACAAAAGAATAGAATCCTAAAAAGCATGTACAACCTATTTACTACATACTCATCAAGAATTACTTAATTGACTTGGACTCACTTTTTAGGGTTTCTAATCCGAATTAGGGTTTCATTAAATCTAATTACAACTTTCCTCTTTTATGTTCACAAAATAGAAGTTCTAGGTTCAAAACCTTAATTACTCACTTATTATCATTAAAACCTTATTTTCATCAAATAGGCTTAGGATTAATCTAATATTACAAAGGATTTCAAAGTTCATCTCATTAGAAACCATTAACACCTAGATTAGGGTTTCTAAGTTCATTAATGCATATTAACATATCAAACCCTAAATTAAGCTATTTAGCCCACAGATTATCTAATTAGACATTCAAAACATCTTTTTATTAACAACAGTTTAATATGCTCGTAGATTATCCATATTAATTATCTCAATTTCATATAACATCAAATTAGGGTTTTTCCTCATTATAAAGAAGATTAGCAACTTTAACCATTTTTCAAACTATGATCAGATTCATGCCCTAAAACTATTTTTATTTAATTCCTTGCATTTTTTATCAATTTTCATATATAACATGTCTCCATCTGGTCTACCATTAATTAGATATGAATTTTGTAAATTATTTACCTTTCAGTCAATCGTTGGCCGCCACATCAGCTACTCATATTTTATTCCCCCTTTTCCATGATGGCCAGGCCAGCCAATGAGCTTCGGCCATGTTTGCGCCTTGCTCCACATGGACAGGACCCAGGCCTTGCACAAAAGACTGACGCCACCCTCACCTTGGTGACCCTAGGTTAGGTTATGCTCGGGGCAAAAGGGTCAAATGTCATAGAGTCTTCTTCTACCTCACGACCTCCCTTGTGCATAGGACAGGGCCGACCCATGGTCAACACTAGGGTTGACTTTGCGCCCTTATCCCTCAAATCACAAAGCAAAGAGTCATTTACCTTAACCAAGCCTTGGCAAACTCATCCCTGCTCCTAATTCCTTTGGGGTGAGGGGTCCTTAGTATATGGCATGTGCTTTTTTCCTGTCTCTCTCACCCATAATAAGAGGAAATAAGCATTTGGTTGTAGTCCAAATACAGAGTTCCTCCCTTTCCAAGAGTAGAGATGGTGCATCACACATTGCCAATATACTTTCCAATCTAAGTTGAAACTTACTTCTCATGACTCCATATCATGACTATCTTGAGTCTATGTTTACATCCATGGAAAGTCTATTCCCAAACACTCTTGGGTCTTAACATCTCTATTATGTACAATTCTTAGTCATTACCTCAAGGTCTCTAGGGTGTTGGTACTTTTGGGGTGATCCGAGGACGTACATATCCAAGGTAGTTTGGAATCTATGAGTTATAAGTTTGGGTTGATAATCGAGACGATGAGCTTGAAGTCTTTTTGACTCTGTTAGACATAAACTAGAGATGAGGATGATGAGTGGATTATATGAAGGGTTATGTTTTCACCATCACCTAGAACATAAGGAAATTAATGTGGTAACAGATACTCTTAGTTGAGGCACAACTCAGGTATACATCTGTCTTGTTTAGCTAGTAGGGAGGCTGGAAGAGGTTGTTAGGTGAACCCTAAGTTTGTTAGAAGATGAGACTGGTATGGCTAACACCCAGATACAACTAGACCCGTAGGTCAAGTTGGTGGATACTTAGTTAGCCAGCCTAGAGCTTGATGAGATAGAAGGATGGTTGTAAGAACCTCAGATGCACCTCTCAATAAAAGGAAGGTGGTGGAACCCACTACTAGAGTGTTTTAGGGTTTCTGAGGAGTCAACCTTGAGGAATCACGACATGCAGAAGCTCATGATTTTAAGTACACCATACACCATGGTACTACCAAGATGGTTAGGGTTTGTAGTAGTACCTGGAAGAAAGATATAGAGTTGCATGTGGCCAGTTGCCATACATATAAGAGGGTGAAGGCCAAACACCAGGAACCCAATGAGTTGCTATAGATAATGAGGAGAACCTGAGAGGGAATGGGAGTAGATCACCATGGATAGTGGGGTGGTTCTCCCCTGGACTAAGAGAGGTCATGATGCAATATGGGTTATGGTAGATCGCATTACCGAGTTGACCTAATCCCTTGCCTAAGAAAGAGCACTGTCAGTATAACAGATCCGATTGAACTATATATATACATGAGAGAGAGATAGTTCAACTGCACCATGATTCAAGTTCAAAGGTTCTTGAGTATGACCTCAAGTTCACTTCCATGTTGTGGAAGTAGGTACAAGAAGAACTCGATGCTAGATTGAAGTTTAGTACAGCTTATCACCCCTTGACTGATGGATAGTTGAGAGAGTATGATCCAGACTTTAGAGGGTCTGATGAGAGCATGTGTGTCGGTTCAGCGTGATACATGGGAGCACTTTCTGCCCCTAGAAGAGTTTGCTTGTTATGATAGCCACCATAGCCAGTATCGGCATGTAAGAAGCTTTGTAAGGGAGGTTGTGTCGGTCATTGCTTCATTAGGATGATGTCAGTGAGAGGACCTTGTGAAGGTCAGAAAAGCCACAGTGTATGCAGATGAAGTCACTTTGATCAAGAAATGGTTGAGAAAGCCCAGGATCGATAGGATTTGTGAGCCGATGCAAAGCAGATTGACATACAGTTCACTGTGGGTGAACATATGTTATGAAAACCCAACCCCTCTGAGCTATAACTGAGAAAGTTGAGTCCCCAATACATAAGTCCATTTGAGATGGATTGGTGGAGATGCTTATGTTTAGCCTTACCCCTCAGGATAACATGAAGTATGATGTGTTCCATGAGTCTGGTCTAGAGCACTATGTGATGTACTCGAGCCATGTGCTGAGCCATGAACCTATTAAGCTTCAAGGGAGGCTGAAATGTCCTGAGTCACCTGTAAGAATTCTAGATACCAAGGTGAAAGAACTCAGATTGAAGAATATAAGATTATAAATGTTCTTTGGAAGCACCATGGAGAGGATGAAGCCACATGGGATCTAATGATGGACATGGGAAAGTCTTATCCTGATTGTTTGTATGTTTGGTGGAATTTTGAGGGCAAAATTCCAATAAGAGGGGAAGGATGCTACAACCCCAATGTTTGGGCTTGTATGGTTTAAAATGCAATTTCTCCAATAAATGTACGATTAGGAAAATTATATGATTTATGTATATTGAATGGATTTCCTTTGCAATATTTTGTTTTTGAATGTGATTTCGTGGATCATAATATGTTAATGAGTCCAATATGATTAAAAGAAAAAGAAGAAATCAAATAATGCATTATTAAGAAGGAAATTTGAGATAATGATGAAAGTATGAGAAATATGTGGAAAGATGTATGATTGAGTCATCAAGGATGAGATTTTGAATCCACAAGGTTTCTAATGGTAAAAGGAATCCAAATAAATGATATCAAATAATAGGAGAGAGAAAACATGCATAAATATGCCTTAATAAGTAATAACTTGCATGTGAAGAAAACTCTCTAATAGTCTCAAATTTGAGTCCCAAACTTTGCATACATGAATTTTAAGTCATTATGGACTTTCCTTTAAAATTTGGGAACAATTGGATGAAAGAGAAGAGAGTTATGCATTTTATAAGTTTCCCTAAAGTGAAGGGATAACTAATATTATAATGTGATTTGTCACATTTGAAATCAAACTAGGAAACCTTGGGTGCGACCCAGGTGAATGTCATGCTCAATAACGATCATTGGATGGAGATCTGACAATCCTGAGATCGTCTTCTATTTCATTTTGAAAAAGGAGGGGAAAATTGGAGAAGTTCCATCTCTAATTTTCTTGCATCTAGATGCATGAGTGGCAATGGGAACCCTTCCCATTGAGTCTGAGATGCTCTCCCGATTCACCCTATCCTAGGTTTGTGGGCCTTTGGAGGACTCCTCCCAGTTTCCCTAATTTGATAGGACTGGGAAGCTCGACGTCGGAGTCCCACGCCTATATATATAGGGTGATGGATTCCTCCAAAGCCATCAATGCCACATGGTACTCTCCCCGACATTGCTTAGCATTCACATCATCTAATTGCGTCAGAGACTACAATTGGATCCATCCTACTCGTTGTCAGAGGGTGGAAGGCATACCTTCTTGATCCATCGTTTCCACTCACCCCAAAGGAATTAGGAACGGGGATGAGTTCGCCATGGCATGGCAAAGGTAAATGACTGTTTGCTTTGTGGTTTGAGGGACAAGGGTTCGAAGTCAACCCTTATGTTGACCATGGGTTGGCCCTGTCCTATGCATGAGGGTGATTGCGAGGTAGAAGAAGACTCCACGACATTTGACCCTTTTGCCCCGAGCGTAACCTAACCCAGGGTCACCAAGGTGAGGGTGGTGTTGGTTTTTCACGCAAGGCATGGGTCCTGTTTGTGTGGAGCAAGGCACATACATGGCTGAAGCCCATTAGCTGGCCTGGCCCGCGTGGAAAAGGGGGGAATAAAAGATGAGTAGCTGACGTGGCGGCCAGTGATTGGTTGAAAGGTAAATAATTTACGAAATTCATATCTAAATAATGGTAGACCAGATGGAGACATGTTATATATGAAAATTGATTAGAAAATGCAAGGAATTCGATAAAAATAGTTTTGAATCTTGAATCTACTCATAGTTCAAAAAGTGCTTAAAGTTGATATCTTTAATGCTTTCATGAATAAGAAACCCTAATTTGTTGATTGATGAAATTGGGAAAGGTCATACAGATGTTTTATGAAAATATTAACCTGTTGGTAATAAAAAGGACGTTTTGATCCTAAAAGGATGATCCTTGTGCTTAATTGGCTAATTTAGGGTTTCATATGTTTAATATGCATTAATGGGCTTAGAAACCCTACTCTAAGTTTTAATGGGTTTTAATGAGATATATTTCGAGATTCTTTGTACAAAAATGATATTAAGTTAATCCTAAGTCAAATTGATGATAAAGGAGGCTTTAATATGAATAAGTGGATAATTAGAGTTTTGAACCTAGAACTACTATTTTAGGGTTTTGTGGACATAAAAGAGGAAAGTGGTAAATAGATCAAAGGAACCCTAATGAAACCCTAATTTGGATTAGAAACCCTAGAAAGTAATTCCAAGTCAATAAAGTAAGTTCTTGATGAGTATGTAATAAATAGGTTGTACATGCTTTTCAGGATTCTGTTTTTTGTGTGATTGGCTTACTTTCTTATTTGGATTTCCTAAGTGGATTGGACTGTGCTTATTTCTTGTGAAATCTCCAAATCAGGTATGTAGTTAATTATGAGTACATGCTTTAGTTTCCCGGCATTTCTCGACATTTTATCGATTGCATGGAAATAAACTACTTGGATGATTTTATTTCTGCAATCTTTAAAGTGAATATGATTATCATAATATAAGTATATATATGACTTGCTCGAACCTACATACCATCTCTGGATGTATGATGCGAGACCAAGCCCCAGAGGGAAGGTCTGAAGGGGTCAAGCCCCGGAGGGAAGACCACTGGGCACCCAGAGAGGTGACCTTAGGTACCAAGCTCAGGATGGTGAAGGTAGCCTTCAGTCCCTTGCAAGGACTTAACCCTAGAGAGGGTATCCCAGAGGATGAGTAAAATCTGTTGAGAAGTCATATTGAAAATTGTAATCTTGCATTGTTAACAACTATTTGATGTGATTATGTTGTTAAAATATATGTGCAATGTTTTAGTTGTCATCACATACCAGTATATTCATTTACACTAATCAATGTTTTATTTGTCGACATTTTAGGATTATCTAAAATTGGACAAACAGTAAAGTGAAACTTGTGAAGATTAAAGTTAATTCATAAAGGAGGATTTAGATAGATATAATTCTACTGAGGGTAGAAGTCTCAAGTTCCCACTTTTGAAAGGTATGTGATAAGTAAAATTTTATTCCAATTTTAAGTTAGTCTTTCATAGAATTTATTAATTATTTATGATTATTTGCAAAACCATCGATCCTATTTTTGGGATAACGCCTCTGACTTCTTGGTCTTCCTTGATTGGGGGTTACTGGGAAGTGGGGTCATTACATGTGGTGTGATAGAAGTGGAGACAATAGAACAAAATTCTAAGAAAACACACCTTCCTACCCATTTGCAATGTGGGCTGATGGAGCAACAATATTTTAAGTTGTGAAGGCATACAGACCGTTGAACGGGGATGTCACTACTTTGAGACTCACTGCCAACTTATGATATTTTTGAGGAAAATTTCATTGTTACAACTTTGGATGATATGAACGATTAGCAAGGTAAGTGTTGAACTTCAAAAAAATATTGTTCTTTTGGTCTAAAATGATAAATTTAACATGCCACACGTGCTAGTTTTGGTATTCTTTCAATATCTTTATGTCAGTTCTTGTTTCTTTATTTGCACTCAATTTATCTTGAGTGTGTGATTAAAGGGGAGCTCAAAGTTGTTCTATACTTGTCTATCTTTGTTGATTTTTGTTATTTATGTCATCTCTATTTCAAAGATGTACTTAACATTCCTTACCATTGTCTTAGCATAAGTTTATTGACATATTTATGTGCTTTATGGGATATCTATATCATTAAGGGTTTAACATTCTTCTCATGGGTATTGTGACATATTTTACATTGTTCCTTGTTCTCGTAGTGTCGCTTTGTATAGTTTACCCTGCCATTTTAGTCGTTCTTTTCAATTGATACTTTCTTACTTCTTTGGATGTAGTTACCTCTTCATATATTATCCTTTCAAGGGGGAATAAAGCCCTGAAGGGATATTTTTTCTTTTCCTCCCTATCGATTTTGACAAGGTAAAAGAAAAATCCATTATCTAGTTTTTTTTCTTCTGAAAAAGCAAAAGTATGATAGTCTTAGTTTTGGATATCTCAAAGTTTATTTTTCACAAATATTTGTCATCATAAAAAAGGTAGAGGTTATTGACTTTTAGGATATGTTATGCTCTATAATTCTAGCAATAAGTGTTTTAGGTGATGAATAAACTTAGAAACGATCCATTGATAAGTAATGTACAATGGTTCATGTGTTTGATGCATGTAGATCAAGTTTTACCTATCATTATAGCATATACAAGTGAAATTGTACGTCTTGATAGGAAGTATATAATAACAAGTGATAAATGAGTGATGAACCATCCTAAAACTTTAGTTTATACTTGTATAATCGCATTAGAATATTGTGTTTTTACTTAAAATATCATCTAAGCCATTTTCTGAAAATTTAGAACTCCTGAATAAGGATTTTTTTGGAAAAATTATATTTTGATTGGAGTTACACTCAATTGAATTGTGGATGGGAATATTTCAATTTCAATTGTAATTTGAACGAGCACCTTTTTTGCAAGACGTCATTTATTGTGTATTTAGTTGTTTTAGTCCCATAAGCTATCATATAATTTCTAGTTAATCACTAACTTATCCAAAACACTTCCAACAGTTGTCTTAACTATTCATAAGTACATCCTATATAGGAGTTCCATATGAAACTAAAAGTACACTTGATCATTGCTTCTACATTCTATCTCTCTCAAGATTAAAACTCTAGTTTGACACATTCAAGTACTCTCAAATTAGCCTAAGCTTAACCCTTAATCTAATGTCCTAAGTACCAAATACAGACTTGACTAAACCTGGTGTAGCTCGTTGTATTGCTACATTGTCTGATCTTTACGATATTGAGTTGTACGTTCTTTTTTTGTTCTTTTCCATGTATTTTATTTTTTGCTTTAGGATATTTCTTCTAAGAAGTTTGTGTCAAAGAGATTTGGAGCTGATTTTTGCAAGAAGGTCAAGATAAAGGTGGTGGAGGAGATAAAAATATTCTTAAAGAGGGTGATATTGAAAATTTATCCTTCATCTTGAGAAAGGAGGTTGTTCTTGATCCAAAAAAAGTATGGATTGATGTGTTCCATTTGTATTAGTATATAAATTTAACAAAATTATAGGTTGAGAGACCTTGATTGGTAATAGGTGCATAGTGGAGATACAATATTTCAATCTGGAACCACTTTACAATCTTTGTTTCTTTTTATGATCACTTATGATTAGTTGCTTTATTTTTGTTTCATTATTCTTAAAGCATGTTGCATTTGATCATTCTTGTGATCAAGTTATGTTAAACCATATTAGCTCTATTTATCCCTACCTCTAGAGCTCCCAAAATCAATAGATAAAATTGTGTGTCTTGGATTCAAGTAAGATTTGATGCAGAAGATAATATTCTATTCAAGAACAATTTTGGTGAGGTTAATGTTAATGTTAAAACTCAGGGTAAAAGAAATATGATCGTGTATTATAAGGAAAAGCAATAGAGTATTCATCTATGCTAAGGGTCTATACATATCTTGAATTAAGTTATGTAGGAAAACCCTAAGTTAGAAATTGTTTGGTTGGTGACGAAAGTTAGACCGTGTGAGTTAGTGTACTTGGTAATTCTGTGTCTTATGCATAGCTCAATATGATCATTGCATACCTACTATTTGGGCCTCCTCTTGGGGGTGGGTTTCCCCTGAAAAAAATGAAAAAATTGTATCATTGTAGCAATCTCAAAAAAGGTGAATTATTGTAGAGATATTATTCAATAGACATAGAGGCTTGAGTAAAATTATATATAAACAAATGTTCATCTATATTCTTACATTTTTGCATGTAATTCATAATGTAAAGCCAATCATAAAGGCATCATATACAACCTAGTAAAAGAAATTTGACAGTGATAATGAAAACATCTGAAGTTATCGTGTAGTTTGTTGTAAAATAGCTAAGCATCATTTTGAAAACTCTTTTTCTTCTATTATCCATCTCTTGTCCTCTTCAATCATCCATGATTCATGATTTCCTGAGCCATTGCTATCCTTCCAATAAGGGAATATCTTTTTTACAATACCATAGACTACATTCATGGCAAACACAACTTCATATTTGAATCCATGCTCTTTGTACCCTAAAAACATGCAAAGACATTATACTTATTCTAATCAAAAGCACAATTAGTGGAGACTGGTGATATATACAATTTATTGTGATACTTTTGCATTTCTAAGTGTCATGATAAAAAATGTATTTATTTTTAATCTTATAAATATGAATAATTTATTCATGAAACAAAGTTTTTTGTGGTTAAATGTAAAAATTATGGGAGATATTTAGATACAAGATAGCATGAACTATTAAACTTGGTAAAGGGAACTATGTGGAGGTGAAATTATACATGCTACAAAGTGTAGAAAAATTATTTACAAAATTTGGTAGGAGTGACATACATTATAGTATATAAAAACTTTTTCTCTGTTCATCATCTATGTTATGACATTTGAAGTATGGTACCATAACAATCACATGCATGTCAATCTTATGCACCGGATAATCATATTCGTAATACACTAGGTTGTAGTAATTCCTTAAATTTCATTCATATTAGAAAATACATATAAATAAATAAAATGTGTAAATAAAATAATCATGTTTCTACATAAGAAAAACTTCGCATGACATACAACATGACCAATTAAGACTTTCTTTTACTTTAAAATGGATTCTGTGTGATAAATGGGTCAATATTTAGGTATTCATCTATTCCGATTTTGATGTGGATTTATTGAACACTTGAAGAATCCATAAAAGATACATCCAAGAAAATCCAAATATAATATAATATAAATGGAGGACACACATTCTCTATTAGAATAATCATTTCTTGATAAGCAAAGAGGTGATCATTGAAAATAGGAAGACACATTAGCTACCTTTTGAAAGAAAGTCATTTATTACATGAATACAAAGTTTAGTTAGTGAAATGAAGATCCAACATTTGATGGGTAAAATGTTATATATGAAATTATAGTACATGATATGCTTAGTTTTTAATGAGATCAACATCAAAGGGGAATGCAATCTGTTTTGTATCCATTCACATTTTATTTTCTATACATAAGATACTTTGCATATGTCATATCACTAATACAATTCTATTTTAGAATGAACATGTGAATTATTCATTAAAGATTAAAATGATATTATTATATAAGGGTAGTCATAGAAACACTTTTTTGGTCATAGGTTCACAATTGTTCATTAAAGAAGTGCAAAAATTAATAAAAATCTATGAGACTTGATTAGAGGTTTGTATGGACATATCACCAGAATGTGCCTATTTGAATTTCCCATAACCATCCCAATTTAAGGATTTACGATAACATTCACTAGTTTTTAGGGCCAAATATAAGCATCCTACCTCAAAATATTCCCCTATTAACTACTATGTAATATGTGTTTTATGCCTCAGAATAATGACTTAGCACACCAGTAAAAAGTTTCCCTTAAGCTTGCATATAGACTTTTAAAAGGTACACTAGGTTAGCACCCTTGTCATAAGGACAATAAGACTGAGGAATTCTACCAAAAACATGGTTAAGATATGAAATTATTTTGTTATCTCATATAACCTGATTATCATCCCCAAAAAAGGTACCAACAACAAAATCCTAGGACACTACTTTTGCATTAATTAATGAACCCTCTATTATAAAAATCATTAAAAAAATTATTGTGGGTTGTGTAAGGGGATCCCAACCCCATTTTGGACTTGACAACTCTCCTTATAGGCTTCCTCTCTAGTCTCTCATACATATGTGACTTTCAAGGTGGCATGTTTAGTGGGTTGTTTCCTTGTGCATATACAATGGCTTTTGTATATTATGCATGATAATTGATTATAGATTAAAAAAACTTGGAAATAGCTACAAGAAACCTTAAATAATTTGTTATTACTATCCAATCTATGTGATTTCCCATCTTATGAAGAAGTATTCATGCTAATGAACTAGATGGGAGTAAGTAAAATGTAACATATTTAATAATGTAGTTTCCGTCTCACAAACAACTTTTGTATATTTCACATCCATATCTTATGCTTTCTTAATAAAAAATTATATAGAATAAATATCATTAATTGATAATTAGCATTAAACACGACCATGTATAAGGAAATCACTTTTTATACCCTCTCAATCATGAAACAATAGTTAATTCACCAATTCTTAGGAAAGTTAGTATGTTTCAGTGATGATATGTTCTTAAGTAACAATAGTGTTATATCCTCAATTTTGGTAAAATTGAATATAAGCCATGAATTGATAGGTGAGTCCCTTAATTGTAATATTCATGGAATCGTATGCAAATGAAAATAAAATATATAGTGTTTTGGATAAATAAAAGAGTAATTATCTAGCCATCGTTGACAATAGAATGTTTGAGACATAAAACAACAATATTCCAATCTATCTTTTGGTACACTGTAAATAATAATGGAAATAAGAGGATTCTAGAAATTGAGAGGAAAAGGATGATTCATGAAGCAATGGTAATTTCTTTAATGAGATGCTTAGAAAAAAAAGGTTTTTATATAAAATACATCCCAATAAATCTCAATTATAGAATATAATTGAGATAATATTAATGAGTTCCTGTATTTCATTTACAGGATAGATCAAAGAGAGATAAAAAGGAACAACCAATATTTCGAGGTAAGAAAAGATTAATGACCTTTAATCCAAAAGACTCCATATAAGTTTATTCTCTATTTTATGGCTTTTGGGTTTGGATAATCAATGATGAGAATATGAAAAGAAGTAATTATCTTTTTTTTACTTTCACATTAAGGACATGCATCTGTGACTTGTGAAAAAGAAAGAAAGGGGGTCGGATAGGTCTCCATTTCTACTCAATGGTTGAGTGGTTGGATAAAAAAAGGGTAGATGCCTTTTTATGGATATATATGGTTGAGACAACTTCCATACCTAATACTCTAACCCACGACTCCCTCTCACATGTAGTGATACAAGAAGGAAAGTTGTACTTTCCATAGAACTATCCCTATCCCCTCACCTTGTAGGTAGCAGATCAAACTTGCCACCTTATCTCTCTCTCCCTCTCCATTGGTCTCTATGTAACCCTAAACATCTAACTAGCATATATAAAAGTACCATTGAAGTCCTCACTTCCTGGCAGAACGTAACTCCAAAGTCTCTGAAGGCTTTCGGGGATCCTTGCAGGAAGTCCCCGACTTCCAAGCTTAAACATGGTCTGCAAGAAGCAACAAGGGAGCATGTTACTTTGGATACCCCCACCTCAATAACCCAACCTTTTCTGGGCAGTAGTCGGTACAACCTGGCCTAGGGATGGTTGTTAGCCCCACGGGACACGCTGACTGCCAACCGTAGCCAAGGGGAAAGGGCGGCGATGGGGAAACTCTAGTGAAGGAAGGTGTCATGCAACCAGAATCCTAGTCCCGTGAATAAAATGAATACCAAAGACAACATGTAGAAGCATGAAATGCATAGAATACATGAACAAATAACAAGATAAAAGCACCAATCATAATCTCAACATTCAACAAGTATATTAAGAAACATTATTTTTTTACAAGATTCAATTACATATTGAAGAAAACCAATTACACAAGTCTACTCATGAACACTAGGGATCTTACAACAACTACACCTGACATATCTCAGCAAGTCCATCAACTTCTAGCCATCTCTGAACCTATAAAATATGTGAAACAAGGTGGGTCAAGCACACAAGGTGCTAAGTACATGGCTAAAAGATACATATACATAAGCATTGCATAATTTGAAAAGATTTGTAGAAGTATACGAACAAGAATAAACAAGTTAAGTATTTAGCAAAGTGAGATCCCAAGTTTTATATCATTTTACTCCAATTATACCATCAACATCATATATCATAAGGCCTTTGATCAACTCCCCATCGGATGGATCCGTAAGGGTGCTCAAGATTAGATAACCCGTTTATACGTGAGGGACCTCAATAACCAAAGTCATTGAGCAAAACCCTATTTCAACATTTTTATAATGGAGTTCCAAATTATGTGTGCTAGTTATCAAACAACGAGATGAGACAAGCATCGAGTACAATACTAGCATACCACATGGCAATATTTGAGAAACTAGACAAGCATACATATGTATCACATTTCAAGTAAGAAAGCCATAGTCATATAATTATCAAAGCCCGTACCTGATTCAAAGATTCACAACTTAACTTATCCTTGACCATCTAGCCATAAGCAAAGCTTTATTAACAACAAGATTATGTGCATGGATTTGATTCTCATCATTAACCCTAACTAACTTCATTTTAGGGTTTTGGCCAAGTTAGGTTCCAAGTTGCTTATTAGTGCATTATATGATCTTATAGTGATTTAGGGTCCATCATAAGGGTGTGGTTCAAGTTTCAAATCATTCAGAGGTCCCATGCACTTTATATGATTATATCAAGATTTAGGTCACTTATGCATGTTATAGGGTCAAAGACTCATAATAGGGCGTGGAAGGTCATGATCCAAATAGGAAAAGGGACCCAAGCATCAAGCATGATTTATATCATGAAAGTATAGACAAAAGAATCACATTCTAATGTGGGTGGATGTCCCTTAAGGTTTAGGCATCATATTCCCAACCTTGGGTATTAACAAATCTCACATACAAGCAAGTGTCAACATAGTTCACATATAGCATTAGGGAACAACATATGGACAGGATGGACATCCACATACAAGGGGTCAAGATTAGAAGAACAAACACATATTTGGAATGGGAGATCATCAGAGAAATATTCATATAACCATTGTAGAGCATAAGAACACCATTCAAGCCATATAGGTCACATTTAGCATTTAAGGATGAAAATGGGTCACATACATCATGATATCACTACATGGGGCAAATATTGGGCATTAGAATCTGCATAAATCATGGAATTACTGACTTCAAGAATAGAAAGGCATCTGATGCACAATATAGGTCAATCACCTCATTTGCTTCAAGGCATAATCAACATTCACATATTAGGGGTACATATGTGCATTCAGGAACATATAGTCACAAAGAGTTTAGGGTTGATGATAACATCATATAGAAGCATAAGGTTACTGACTGTCATGGTTAGGGGAGCTGAGATGTCAATTAGATATAAGATTAGCAATATAGATCAAAGTCCATCATCAAAGTCTCAAACAAGTCACATATGTGCAATTAGATGCATTTATGTGCAATAGGGGTAGTTAGGAGCCTCGTTTAGTTCAAAGGTACATAAAAGTTACTGAACAGCAAATGAGGAGAGTAAAAGTACACTAATAATTCAACTTGTAACATAATGATGCATTAAACATGGTCAAAGAAGGTCAAAATTCGTATTTTAGCAAAATAGGGAAAGTGGGAGCATATTCAGATTATGAAACCATCCTAGATTGTAGATCTTTTTGAAAGGATCAATTTGATATATAATTTTTCCCATTTTAGCCTTAGGATGAGTGAGTCATGCATTTTACAAGGTCTTGAAGAGAACTATATGGAAACCATCTTAGGTGGTACCTTATAATCATCAAACTGATCACAACCCTCGGTCTTTAATCTAGCGTCGACACCATGAGCCTCATCCAGCATTCCCAGGCCGCTAGCATGCTTGACTCACCATAAGGTAGCGGTCACCCATCTCCTGTGGTCACTCGCCACCTCCATCTCACATTTTTGTGAGGATTGCGGTCGTCAGGACTCTCCACCCACCACTGACATGCGGTAGCTAGACCCCCTTCACCACCCGCCCTTTCTCTGCTCGACCCCGCTATGGGATTCTCCTATTTCTGCACCCAAAGTAGGGGCCAGATAGGGGAAGTTGTCCCGCACCCCCTAGTGTTGCTCTCTTTTGGATGAAGAAGATGGGATAAAGGAGGGAGGAGCTCGACGGAGCTGAAGATCCGATCCCCGTCTCTAGTGTTGTGCCATTGTGGAGGGAGGCGACCCAAAGCCCAGTGTGGGCTTGTCATCATTAGCGGATAAAGAAGTTGTGAGGGTTCCATAGTGTCAGAATAGAGAGAGAAGGAGAAAGGAAGAACAAGGAAATGGGAAAGAAGCAACCGTGGGAAAAAGAGGGGGGGGCTTATAAATAGAGCAAGTGGCTAGGGTTTTGAGCTCCATTACCCGATTTGGGGGAGGAAGGAGAAGAGCAACTCCTGTCCTTTGTTGATTTCCTAAAGGGGAAAGGGGAGGGGTGAAGTGGGAGAGAAATACATGGACCGTGTACCTGATTAGCCCCATTGAGGCCCAAACCCCAATCAAAACAAAAAAAGTCGTACGAATTGAGTCAACTTTCAAATGTCCATATCTTGGGCTACGACGGTCCAATTGAGGTGATTTTTGTGTCGCTAAATTAAAAAATGAAATCTCCTCATCACGAAACATACAAGAGAGCTAGGTGATCATATTAATGAGGTTCAAAATTATATGCAAGAAGGTGATGTTTGAAAGAATGATACTTTATCAAATTCTCAATTTAAAGTCACATATCATAAAATTGGTCATTGATGTGATTAAGTTGGAGCATCACCACACTACAACTATTGAATTAATATGCACTTGATTTGTTTGAGTAACAATAGGCAGGGAAAAAGTACATGAGAGGAGTGAGAAAAGATAGGTTGTCACATCCTTCCCTCCTTAAAAGAAATTTCATCCTCGAAATTCATCCAAGATTGTAGTCGAGGGTCAAAGTCAACATCCATCATATGCCATTCACCATTCTATAGGGTTTTCAACTCATCTCCATCATGGGGATGCACACATAGGTTATCATCATCAAGGGTGTACTCATCCCGATCATTTATGTGTTACTTCACGTTTTATCACACTATGGCATCTTCATGACATTAGGATTACATAACCTTTATCTCTACCACATTTGGGCTTTTATTCATAACTTCATACAACTCTAAGGTGTCTTATCAATATATTTGTTATCAATTTCTTAAGAGAACATGTTCATCGTCAAGATTTTGAAAGAGATTATCATTGAACGTGCATTTCACCCTTATACTAGATTTCAAGTATGTTTTAGTTTTTCTCCAAATTCTACCAACTATCCCCAATTATGTTCATCATTTCCCATTTTGAACCTGGAATTAAGCAATTTATTCATCATGTTTATTCGAGTCATGGCCCCAAGAGCATCGTCATATCAAGTTAATCATGTTTTATTTGGGTATAAGATTAGGCATTTTATCCCTAGTGATTCGAGCTGAGATCTCTAGGCATCATCGTATCAAGTTCATGGTTTCAAATCTACATTTTTTTTGCAAGGTATCGCTTCATATTAGATCTAGCTTTTGAGAGTGACTTATCAAACGTATTCAAGTTTACCATAAGTGAGATTATTTCATGAATCATACATTATTTGAGAAACAACATTGTCATCAATGTTGAGGTTTCAAAATTGTCTCACTTATATCCCAAAGGAGACCCAAAATCTCAAGCCACTCAGGTGAAGACCTATCTATGTTTAGGCAAAACATGCTAATCATGAACATCTACCCATACCAAACCTTTACCCAACATACCAAATGAGAGCAACCCCTAGATTCCTTTACATCAAACCACTAATCTAAGTATGAGGCTCATCATGGAGATTACATGTCATGTACCTCATCTTAGGGTCTTGGTACATCTCCCTCACCTATATAGCAAAACATCATATATCGTGTGCCTCTTCCTCTAGGGTTAGATCTCTTCATAGAAAATCTAGTGTTCAACATTTTCAAGGACCCCAGATACTAGGTGACTCAACTCATATACTTAGAAGTAATCTAGCTAGGGACTCATCGTCATGTATTTCATTGTGCATATTTCCAACATTTCACATATTTTGGAGTATAGGTACTTTGACCTTCTCCCATGGCGGGTTGACTCATATCAAGAGGTCATCCTTTTCGTATGTCCCATGCTAGAGGTCATCCTTCGTAAATAGATTGAGGCCAATGTTGGTCTCAAACCATGTATCACATATTGTATCTCAACACGTACAAGACTAGGCACAAGCAAGTATGCCAACCCACTAGCTATATTTAGCACACCAACAAAATCATACATACCATACATGGTGCTAGGTCTATCTAGTGTTGTGTGGTCAAACTCATCTCATATCATCAAACATACTTGACTCTCTAAAAAAAACTTGGGTCGTATTAAAGCAAGCCCATATCATCTACATCATCATCGTCATCAACATCATTGTCATTCATCATTATCATCATCATCGTCATCGTCTTCATCGTCGTCATCATCATCATCATCATTGTCGTCATCGTCATCATCATCATCGTCATCGTCGTCATCATCATCGCCATCATCATCATCATCATCATCATCATCTTCATCATCGTCGTCGTCGTCGTCATCATCATCATTGTCGTCATCGTCATCCTCATCATCATAGTCATCATTGTCATCGTCATCGTCATCGTCATTGTCTTCATCATCATCATCATCATCATCATCTTCATCTCCGTCGTCATCATCGTCATTTTCATTGTCATTGTTATCATCATCATCATCATCATCATCATCATCATCATCATCATCATCATCATCATCTTTTTCATCATCGTCGTCTTCGTCATCTTCTTCGTCATCGTCATCGTCATTGTCATCGTCATCGTCATCATCATCATCATCTTCATCGTCGCTGGTGCCATCATCATCATAATCATAATAATATAGGTCATCTAGGATACTTACTAGCCTAACCTTTATCATGGATCTAGACAACACTATAACTACATCCATCATCTAAACACTCTCATCTAGACTTGATGTTACATCTCTTTCTCTTAGGCTACATGGACACTCACTGCCTTTCTGCATGTGGTAACATTTTTCATATGTACATATACTAATACTTGAAATAGGTTTTCTCCAACGTTGAAACAGGCGATGAAAATCACCATACTCCATTCGAATAAAACCAAAATGGGTTACCACACTCATTAGGCAGTCTAGTGCCATGATACCTTGAGAACTAGCAATAACATGGTGCACACATGTGTAGCTAGCCTAAGCACATGCCCAGAACATATGTCTAGGGTTGTAATAAGAACTTCCTTTTCTCACCCTCTTGAACCTACAGCCCATACTATAGGACCAGAAGGTGGAGAAGAGAAAGGTTCTAGGAATTACACAAGTCCACACCTAGTTCTAGAACATCTAGGTTCTAACCTAAAGGCTAAGTTAACTTAGTCTACAAAGGACACCTCATTAAGTTTCTAGGTTTGAGATGTAAGGTTATGTTTAGTTCATGTTTCACGTGAGTCATGTTTGGTGTAGTTATTGTTCATTCTCTAATATCATCTATAATGGAGTCGGAATCCCAGTCCCATGAATCAAACGAATACCAAAGACAACATGTGGAAGCATGAAATGCTTAGCATACATGAATAGACAACAAGATAAAAGCACCAATCATAATCTCAACATTCAACAAGTATATTAAGCAACATTATTTTATTACAAGATTCAATTACATATTGAAGAAAACCAATTACACAAGTCTGCTCATGAACACTAGGGATCTAACAACAACAACACCTGAGATAGCTCAGTAAGCCCATCAACTTCTAGCCATCTCTGAACCTATAAAATACGTGAAACAAGGCGGGTCAAGCACATGAGGTGTTGAGTACAGGGCTAAAAGATACATATACATAAGCTTTGCATAATTTGAAAAGATTTGCAGAAGTAAACGAACAAGAATAAATAAGTTAAGTATTTAGCAAAGCGAGAGCCCAAGTTTTATATCATTTTACTCTAGTTATACCATTAACATCATATATCATAAGGCCTTTGATCAACTTCCCATTGAAAGGATCCATAAGGGTGCTCAAGATTAGCTTACCATTTTATACATGAGGGACCTCAATAACCAAAGTCATTGAAAAAAACCTTGTTTCAACATTTGTATAATGGAGTTCCATACTACATGTGCTAGTTATAAAACAACAAGACGAGACAAGCATCGAATACAATACTAGCATACTACATGGCAATATTTGAGCAACTAAACAAGCATACATATGTGTCACATTTCAAAAAGAAATCCATAGTCATTAAATTATTAAAGCCCATACCTGATTTAGAGATTCACAACTTAACTTACCCTTAACCATCTAGCCATAAGCAACACCTGATTAACAACAATATTACATTCATGCATTAGATTCTCATCATTAACCCTAACTAGCTTCATTTTAGGGTTTTGGCTGTAACATCCCTGACCTGGGTTATGCTTTAACCCTAGGTGTTTTGATTAAGAAAGATGATTATATGCTTAATCTTATCTTAGTGATTAGGGCTCATGAGGAACTTATGTTTCAATTTTGGTCCTGTTTGTACAATGTTAAAGCAATGATTGCTTGTTTTGGACTAAAGTGCAAATTACCCAAGTTGAGGGGTTATCTTACAAATTGCATATGATAAGATGTTCCTCTGCTGTTGAGACATCATAAGTATGAATATGATGTAGTAGTATGGTTTCCACAAGCCTGGACACCAAGATAGAGCTTGTTGGACAATGTTGTGCATTAAAACCTAGTTTTTGAGTAAAGTGCAATTTACCCAAAATATAGGGTTCAATATGAAAATTACCACTTCAACAAGGTCCCTAATGTTTCTTGGCATCATGTAGAGCAAATAAAATGAGAGGGGTGCTTCATTTGAATTAAGTTGGAGGAGAGAGAATCTTGACATTAAAATAATCAAGAATAATGCCTAATTGAAACCCTAATTCGATTTAGGGCAAAAATGAATAAAAATAATTGAAGGTATTTCAACCAAAATGTTTTGGGTTGATTTTGAATAAGGATGGACGTTCCTTTGCTAAGATAAGGAACGAAAATATCTTAAGTAGGTGAAATTCCACTCACCTTATTATAAAGAAAAGTAATTTCCACTCACATATGGGATATTAATATAATAAGCATTAAGGTGCTTAATTTGCTTTTCTTTAAATTGAGGATAATGAAGGGGAATAAAATGCAAATGAAGGTGCCTCGTATCCATGGAATTGAGGCGGAAGAGGTGGCCATAATTTTTGGATTAATTGGATTTTTATAAGGCATTTTCTCTCTCATCAATTTCCTTATAAAAGTGCCTTTTCCAAATGAATTGAAAGGCTTTTTCGGCCCTTTCTTCTTCCTTTGCTTGGGATGAGCTCAAGGGGACTTAGGAGCAACAGGAGTACGAGCCCCAACCTGTTGGTAAGCTTCTTGACCCTCGTTCTTCATGATTTCATGGTGGAAATCGAAAATAAATTATGGATTCCTTCTTATTTCGATCTCCTCTTCAACCCTAGCCAACTTTTGCAATCAAAAGCTTGAGGACGAGCCTAGGGGGAGTTGCTAGAGCTTCATCCACCATTGATGGCATGATCTTGGAGCTTTGGAGCTCAATTGGAGGCGGGTTTTATAACTTAAACCCTCAAACATTGCTATTGCATCAATCTTCTATGCTTTGTTGATTGATTTCTTCAATTTTATACACTTTTGTTTCTTTGCTGCAAATTCCATCAAGAACGGTTGCTGTTCTTGGGTGCACTAAGCAAGATGATGATGACATCATCATAAGCAAGCACCTCACCAAATATCTTGGGAGCAAACGATCTCAAAAGTTGAGACCAAACGGTTTCACCAAAACCGTTTGGTGACCAAACGGGTTGCAAACCGTTTGGTGGCAAACGGGTTCAAACCCGTTTGAAGGAGTTGACCAAGCGTTGACCGTTTGGGAATCTCGTTCCTAATTATGTAGGATAATGACCCTCCAAATTTTAGTGGTTAACTCCAAAGGAATCATAGGTTGAAGGCCAATCAATTAGACAAATCGAATTGAATTAAGTGCTGATTTTCAACCTGATTAACTTGACCTGCTTGGGAAAACGGGTTCAAGACCGTTTGAGTGAGTTGACCAAGCGTTGACCGTTTGGGATTCCTGTTCATAATTATGTTGGTTAATGACTCTCCACATTTTAGGAGTTAACTCAAAAGGAATCATAGGTTGAAGGCTAATCAATTAGGAAAACCTAATTGGATTAAGTGCTGATTTTCAACCTGATTAACTTGACCTGCTTGGGAAAACGGGTTCAAGACCGTTTGAGTGAGTTTACCAAGCGTTGACCGTTTGGGATTCCTGTGTATAATTATGTTGGTTAACGACTCTCCAAATTTTAGGGGTTAATTCCAAAGGAATCGTGAGTTGAAGGCTATTCAATTAGGAAAACCCTAATTGAAAACAGTGCTGAAATTCCAATGAGTTAAGTTGAGATTTTGGGTTGATTAGCCCAAACGGGTTCAAGACCGTTTGGGGATCATCCAAACGGGTTCAAGACCGTTTGGGGGTCACCCCAAGACCGTTTGGAGGTCTGGGGTCAAGTATAGTTGACCAATTGAAGGTCCAAAGGTACTAATCATATTGCAATGTAGTGCTGATTTGTTGATCAACTCGATAGACCAATCCATGATGATTTTTCACTAGAATCCAAAGGTTGGATGGGCCAAACGGTCTCAAGACCGTTTGGAGCTCATCCAAACGGTCTCAAGACCATTTGGTGGTCACCCAAGACCGTTTGGAGGTCTAGGGTTGAGTATGGTTAGGTGTTTGAAGGCCTAAAGGTACCAAGTTGATCTGCAATAAATTGCTGAATTGGAGAGCACTTCAATGATCCAAACCCTACTTGGATGGCTTGGTTTTGAGTGATTTGATGGGAAAACGGTCTCAAGACCGTTTGGAGGTCATCCAAACGACCTCAAGACCGTTTGGGGTCAGGTCATACCCAATTTGGATGATGGTTCAATGGTTTCAAAGTAACTAGTCTTACATTGATTAGTGTTGTTGAATCATCGATTCTAAACCCTAATTCAATTGAATCAAACCCTAATTGATGACCAATTGAGGGTCAATTGAGGGTCAAATCAGTTGAAGGTTGACCTATTTAAATCAATTGAAGTATGAGTATAGGTCCAATTGATGATTGGTTCCATGAATTCAATGATTGAAGGAATCAACATTGAAAATCCTAATTCAATTGGGTATCTTATGTAATGGAGGTCCAATGTGATTGAATCTCTTGAGATTTAAGATGATGAATGATCCATTGATCCAATTATGATTAGTAATGATTATCAATGAAGGTACAAAGGTTGAAACCCTAATAGTACCTAAGAGATCAGTGCCAATTAAGGGATGAATCCCTAATTGCTTATAGGATCAATGACTTGATACACTATGTTAATCATAGTTGTATGTACTCGAATGAAGGGTTGATATGACCTAATCAAGTTGAGAAGTGGATAGCATGAATTCATACATGAATATGATTCATGTGGTGGTTAAGGGTTATGATCCTTAAGTAAAGAGATCATGAAACCCTAAACATGAACATAAACCCTAATCGACAGGGTTATTGAGTTGAAACCCTAGTTGAGGGTGTATCCTTGTGAAACCCTAGTTGAGGGTGTATCCTTATGAACCCTGGCTGAGGGTGTATCCTTGTGAAACCCTAGTTGAGGGTGTATCCTTATAAACCCTGGTTGAGGGTGTATCCTTGTGAAACCCTAGTGGAGGGTGTATCATTATGAACCCTGGTTGAGGGTGTAACCTTGTGAAACCCTAGTGGAGGGTGTATCATTGTGAACCCTGGTTGAGGGTGTATCCTTGTGAAACCCTAGTTGAGGGTGTATCATTGCGATTGTTTATAGGCAACTTTATAATAAAGTTATGCCTTAAACTAAGATAAGTCCATATCATGTGAGATAGCTGGGCAATTCTAATGTGTGGCCTATACATTATATGCTAAGGGTGAGTAGTCTGTGATGGAATGTATTAAGAGGGGAAATACCTTAATACAAGATAAAGTTGGTTAACTCAAGAGGGTCTGAATTAATGAGAAATGGGGAACCCTAACCCTAATTTGGGGAAAAGGGAATGATAAGCCCTGTTTGATAGTGAACCCTAATTCATGGTTAAGGAATGATGGTGTTACTATTGTATCACATGATGTGATGAATATCTTGTATGACTGTTATCATGCCTAATAACCATGCATGTATGATGAGATGATGAATATAGCCAAGTTTGGGTTGTGACATTTATATAATAAATGTTGATTGGCTTTTTGTGCGTTGATGTTGTTGTTGCTTAATAAAAGTAACAATATGTACGGATTTTATGAACCATGTGAATAAGTTGTTGCCTAGTGAGAGGTGACAAGATGTGAATGATTTTATGAACCATGTGAATAAGTTGTTGCCTAGTGAGAGGTGACAAGATGTGAATGGTCTTATGAACCATGTGAATAAGTTGTTGCCTAGTGAGAGGTGACAAGATGTGAATGGCCTTGTGAGCCATGTGAATAAGTTGTTGCCTAGTGAGAGGTGACAAGATGTGAATGGCCTTGTGAGCCATGTGAATAAGTTGTTGCCTAGTGAGAGGTGACAAGATATGAATGGCCTTGTGAGCCATGTGTGATGCTTGGGTAACAAGTATCATGTTTCTTTGTAGCATCTGTGTTAATAAGTTATGCTAGAGAACTTGGCTGATGTTACATTTCTGTTATATATCTATAGTTCGTTGATGATTATTCATATCTGTTGTATTCATTACAAGTAGATGGATGAACTATGAGTCTACCATGGGTAGATGCAATGCTCTTATTGAAAATGGAGATTTTCTTATTCTGTCTATGAAGAATAATTCTGCCTAATAATGTAAAAGTAACCCCTGCTCAGTTTAATTTCATAATCTGCTATAACAATGTTTCTGGCAGAGAGTTATATCTCTCGTTGGGGCAATTTACAATTGTCTCACCCCCGTGGGAAACATTTTTAGGTATGCATGAAAGGTAGAGCAGAAACCCTAGAACAGGGAAAGAGCAGCAGCAACAACAACATCAGGGACAACAATAAGATCTTAGGTGGAGATATTGTCTGTCTAGTCATATAGATAGTAGTCCTATGTGTCGTCTCTGTACTCTCAGGTCCTCGGAGTTTTTAGTCAGTGTTTTTGATATATCAGTCTGAGGTTTTGGCTTGATGCCTCGAGATTTGTATGCTGCCTGCATATATGTTTATAAGGCAGCTGATGATGTAGTCTCTAAAAAGAGATGGTACATGATATGTACGTTTGAAACAGAGTGTATATGATATACAATGACATTTGTTGGAAAAGATTTCCTATGTGTGGATCTCTTTGCAAAAAGTTTTAATTTTTAGTGATTTTTGCTAATCCGCTGCTTGATGAACGCTTCCGCATTAGTTAATCTTGTTTTCACGAGACGGTCATCACAATTTAGTGGTATCAGAGCCAAGTTCGCTGAGTCTACAGAGACATAGGACTAAGGTTGTAGAGTCTGTTCTAAGTGTCTTCCAGTTTATCTGATAGTATCTTCTGCTCACATAGGAGAAGAAGAACTTGAAAATGACTGGAGAACACGAGGAACACATTGCTAAGGGCAATGTTGTTGCACTAGGAGAGGGTGCATGGGACCAGGCAAGAGAGAGATATAGAAATGATGCCTAAAGAAAATCTAGAGATGGAAAAATCATGTGTGTATAATAATATGAAAAGTGAGGAATATGATAGTAAGTAAAGTGCATACTACCTAATCTCAATACTTATATACCCTGGCCAGGTATATGATTATTGAAGATAAGGCAAGTATGAAACTCTTAGATTGTTATCTTTTTTATTACTCTGATCAAGTAGTCATTCTGAAACAATCTAGAGAGTATAATGCAACTAATAGGAAGAGCTATGTGAACATTCCCAATTAATAGGGGAAAGTTGTGTGACATCCCCAACTTAAAGGGAAAAGTTGTGTGAACATTCCCAACTAATAGGGGAAAGCTGTATGACATCCCCAACTTAAAGGGAAAAGCTGTGTGACATTCCCAACTAATAGGGGAAAGTTGTGTGACATCCACAACTTAAAGGGAAAAGTTGTGTGAACATTCCCAATTAATAGGGGAAAGCTGTGTGACATCCCCAACTTAAAGGGAAAAGTTGTGTGAACATTCCCAACTAATAGGGGAAAGTTGTGTGACATCCCCAACTTAAAGGGAAAAGCTGTGTGACATTCCCAACTAATAGGGGAAAGTTGTGTGACATCCCCAACTTAAAGGGAAAAGCTGTGTGAACATTCCCAACTAATAGGGGAAAGCTGTGTGACATCCCCAACTTAAAGGGAAAAGTTGTGTGAACATTCCCAACTAATAGGGGAAAGCTGTGTGACATCCCCAACTTAAAGGGAAAAGTTGTGTGACATTCCTAACTAATAGGGGAAAGCTGTGTGACATCCCCAACTTAAAGGGAAAAGCTGTGTGAACATTCCCAACTAATAGGGGAAAGTTGTGTGACATCCCCAACTTAAAGGGAAAAGCTGTGTGACATTCCCAACTAATAGGGGAAAGCTGTGTGACATCCCCAACTTAAAGGGAAAAGCTGTGTGACATTCCCAACTAATAGGGGAAAGCTGTGTGACATCCCCAACTTAAAGGGAAAAGTTGTGTGACATTCCCAACTAATAGGGGAAAGCTGTGTGACATCCCCAACTTAAAGGGAAAAGTTGTGTGAACATTCCCAACTAATAGGGGAAAGCTGTGTGACATCCCCAACTTAAAGGGAAAAACTGTGTGACATTCCCAACTAATAGGGGAAAGCTGTGTGACATCCCCAACTTTAAGGGAAAAGCTGTGTGAACATTCCCAACTAATAGGGGAAAGCTGTGTGACATCCCCAACTTAAAGGGAAAAGCTGTGTGAACATTCCCAACTAATAGGGGAAAGCTGTGTGACATCCCCAACTTAAAGGGAAAAGTTGTGTGACATTCCCAATTAATAGGGGAAAGCTGTGTGACATCCCCAACTTAAAGGGAAAAGCTGTGTGAACATTCCCAACTAATAGGGGAAAGCTGTGTGACATCCCCAACTTAAAGGGAAAAGCTGTGTGACATTCCCAACTAATAGGGGAAAGTTGTGTGACATCCCCAACTTAAAGGGAAAAGCTATGTGACATTCCCAACTAATAGGGGAAAGTTGTGTGACATCCCCAACTCAAAAAGGAAAAGATATATGAACATTCCCAATTACATAGAGTTTGCTAAGTGAACTTTATAAATAAAGGATTGATGAATGAATTATCTCTGTTAGATATATATGTTCTTCTTTTGATAAATATTCCTTGGTGATGATAGAAGTATGCTCTTTTATACTTGTTCCTTTCAATGATATGAACATCATATGTTAGGGGTTTATGCTTTGCATAAACATAAACATTGAAAAGGTTGGATTAATGAAAGGAACTTTGTGTGGATTATAGGTCCATGGTATCTCCATAATATTAAGATAATATGTGGAGACTTGAGGGCATGATTAATGAACAATCTGTCTCTCCTTTCCCTGGGATTTCGAGGACGAAATCCTTGTTAGGGGTTTATAATTTGTAACATCCCTGACCTGGGTTATGCTTTAACCCTAGGTATTTTGATTAAGAAAGATGATTATATGCTTAATCTTATCTTAGTGATTAGGGCTCATGAGGAACTTATGTTCCAATTTTGGTCCTGTTTGTACAATGTTAAAGCAATGATTGCTTGTTTTAAACTAAAGTGCAAATTACCCAAGTTGAGGGGTTAACTTGCAAATTGCATATGATAAGATGTTCCTCTGATGTTGAGACATCATAAGGATGAATATGATGTAGTAGTATGGTTTCCACAAGCCTGGACACCAAGATAGAGCTTGTTGGACAATGTTGTGCATTAAAACCTAGTTTTTGAGTAAAGTGCAATTTACCCAAAATCTAGGGTTCAATATGAAAATTACCACTTCAACAAGGTCCCTAATGTTTCTTGGCATCATTTAGAGCAAATAAAATGAGAGGGGTGCTTCATTTGAATTAAGTTGGAGGAGAGAGAATCTTGACATTAAAATAATCAAGAATAATGCCTAATTGAAACCCTAATTCGATTTAGGGCAAAAATGAATAAAAATAATTGAAGGGATTTCAACCAAAATGTTTTGGGTTGATTTTGAATAAGGATGGACGTTCCTTTGCTAAGATAAGGAACGAAAATATCTTAAGTAGGTGAAATTCCACTCACCTTATTATAAAGAAAAGTAATTTCCACTCACATATGGGATATTAATATAATAAGCATTAAGGTGCTTAATTTGCTTTTCTTTAAATTGAGGATAATGAAGGGGAATAAAAGGAAAAGGAAGTTGCCTCATATCCATGGAATTGAGGGGGAAGAGGCGGCCATAATTTTTGGATTAATTGGATTTTTATAAGGCATTTTCTCTCCCATCAATTTCCTTATAAAAGTGCCTTTTCCAAATGAATTGAAAGGATTTTTCGGCCCTTTCTTCTTCCTTTGCTTGGGATAAGCTCAAGGGGACTTAGGAGCAACAAGAGGACGAGCCCCAACCTGTTGGTAAGCTTCTTGACCCTCGTTCTTCATGATTTCATGGTGGAAATCGAAAATACATTATGGATTCCTTCTTATTTCGATCTCCTCTTCAACCCTAGCCAACTTTTGCAATCAAAAGCTTGAGGACGAGCCTATGGGGAGTTGCTAGAGCTTCATCCACCATTGATGGCGTGATCTTGGAGCTTTGGAGCTCAATTGGAGACGGGTTTTATAACTTAAACCCTCAAACATTGCTATTGCATCAATCTTCTATGCTTTGTTGATTGATTTCTTCAATTTTATACACTTTTGTTTCTTTGCTGCAAATTCCATCAAGAACGGTTGCTGTTCTTGGGTGCACGAAGGAAGATGATGATGACATCATCATAAGCAAGCACCTCACCAAATATCTTGGGAGCAAACGATCTCAAAAGTTGAGACCAAACGGTTTCACCAAAACCATTTGGTGACCAAACGGGTTGCAAACCGTTTGGTGGAAAACGGGTTCAAACCCGTTTGAAGGAGTTGACCAAGCGTTGACCGTTTGGGAATCTCGTTCTTAATTATGTAGGATAATGACCCTATAAATTTGAGTGGTTAACTCCAAAGTAATCATAGGTTGAAGGCCAATCAATTAGACAAATTGAATTGAATTAAGTGCTGATTTTCAACCTCATTAACTTGACCTGCTTGGGCAAACGGGTTCAAGACCGTTTGAGTGAGTTTACCAAGCATTTAATGTTTGGTATTACTGTTCATAATTATGTTGGTTAATGACTCTCCAAATTTGAGGGGTTAACTCAAAAGGAATCATAGGTTGAAGGCTAATCAATTAGGAAAACCTAATTGGATTAAGTGCTGATTTTCAACCTGATTAACTTGACCTGCTTGGGCAAACGGGTTCAAGACCGTTTGAGTGAGTTTACCAAGCGTTGACCGTTTGGGATTCCTGTTCATAATTATGTTGGTTAAAGACTCTCCGAATTTGAGGGGTTAACTCCAAAGGAATCGTGAGTTTAAGGCTATTCAATTAGGCAAACCCTAATTGAAAACAGTGCTGAAATTCCAATGAGTTAAGTTGAGATTTTGGGTTGATTAGCCCAAACGGGTTCAAGACCGTTTAGGGATCAACCAAACGGGTTCAAGACCGTTTGGGGGTCACCCCAAGACCGTTTGGAGGTCTGGGGTCAAGTATAGTTGACCAATTGAAGGTCCAAAGGTACTAATCATATTGCAATGTAGTGCTGATTTGTTGATCAACTCGATAGACCAATCCATAATGATTTTTCACTAGAATCCAAAGGTTGGATGGGCCAAACGGTCTCAAGACCGTTTGGAGCTCATCCAAACGGTCTCAAGACCGTTTGGTGGTCACCCAAGACCGTTTGGAGGTCTAGGGCTGAGTATGGTTAGGTGTTTGAAGGCCTAAAGGTACCAAGTTGATCTGCAATAAATTGCTGAATTGGAGAGCACTTCAATGATCCAAACCCTACTTGGATGGCTTGATTTTGAGTGATTTGATGGGAAAACGGTCTCAAGACCGTTTGTAGGTCATCCAAACGACCTCAAGACCGTTTGGGGTCAGGTCATACCCAATTTGGATGATGGTTCAATGGTTTTAAAGTAACTAGTCTTACATTGATTAGTGTTGTTGAATCATCGATTCTAAACCCTAATTCAACTGAATCAAACCCTAAATGATGACCAATTGAGGGTCAATTGAGGGTCAAATCCGTTGAAGGTTGACCTATTTAACTCAATTGAAGTATGAGTATAGGTCCAATTGATGATTGGTTCCATGAATTCAATGATTGAAGGAATCAACATTGAAAATCCTAATTCAATTGGGTATCTTATGTAATGGAGGTCCAATGTGATTGAATCTCTTGAGATTTAAGATGATGAATGATCCATTGATCCAATTATGATTAGTAATGATTATCAATGAAGGTACAAAGGTTGAAACCCTAATAGTACCTAAGAGATAAGTGCCAATTAAGGGATGAATCCCTAATTGCTTATAGGATCAGTGACTTGATACACTATGTTAATCATAGTTGTATGTACTCGAATGAAGGGTTGATATGACCTAATCAAGTTGAGAAGTGGATAGCATGAATTCATACATGAATATGATTCATGTGGTGGTTAAGGGTTATGATCCTTAAGTAAAGAGATCATGAAACCCTAAACATGAACATAAACCCTAATCGACAGGGTTATTGAGTTGAAACCCTAGTTGAGGGTGTATCCTTGTGAAACCCTAGTTGAGGGTGTATCCTTATGAACCCTGGTTGAGGGTGTATCCTTGTGAAACCCTAGTTGAGGGTGTATCCTTATAAACTCTGGTTGAGAGTGTATCCTTGTGAAACCCTAGTGGAGGGTGTATCATTATGAACCCTGGTTGAGGGTGTAACCTTGTGAAACCCTAGTGGAGGGTGTATCATTGTGAACCCTGGTTGAGGGTGTATCCTTGTGAAACCCTAGTTGAGGGTGTATCATTATGATTGTTTATAGGCAACTTTATAATAAAGTTATGCCTTAAACTAAGATAAGTCCATATCATGTGAGATAGCTGGACAATTCTAATGTGTGGCCTATACATTATATGCTAAGGGTGAGTATTCTGTGATGGAATGTATTAAGAGGGGAAATACCTTAATACAAGATAAAGTTGGTTAACTCAAGAGGGTCTGAATTAATGAGAAATGGGGAACCCTAACCCTAATTTGGGGAAAAGGGAATGATAAGCCCTGTTTGATAGTGAACCCTAATTCCTGGTTAAGGAATGATGGTGTTACTATTGTATCACATGATGTGATGAATATCTTGTATGACTGTTATCATGCCTAATAACCATGCAGGTATGATGAGATGATGAATATAGCCAAGTTTGGGCTGTGACATTTATATAATAAATGTTGATTGGCTTTTTGTGCGTTGATGTTGTTGTTGCTTAATAAAAGTAACAATATGTACGGATTTTATGAACCATGTGAATAAGTTGTTGCCTAGTGAGAGGTGACAAGATGTGAATGATTTTATGAACCATGTGAATAAGTTGTTTCCTAGTGAGAGGTGACAAGATGTGAATGGTCTTATGAACCATGTGAATAAGTTGTTGCCTAGTGAGAGGTGACAAGATGTGAATGACCTTGTGAGCCATGTGAATAAGTTGTTGCCTAGTGAGAGGTGACAAGATGTGAATGGCCTTGTGAGCCATGTGAATAAGTTGTTGCCTAGTGAGAGGTGACAAGATATGAATGGTCTTGTGAGCCATGTGTGATGCTTGGGTAACAAGTATCATGTTTCTTTGTAGCATCTGTGTTAATAAGTTATGCTAGAGAACTTGGCTGATGTTACATTTCTGTTATATATCTATAGTTCGTTGATGATTATTCATATCTGTTGTATTCATTACAAGTAGATGGATGAACTATGAGTCTACCATGGGTAGATGCAATGCTCTTATTGAAAATGGAGATTTTCTTATTCTGTCTATGAAGAATAATTCTGCCTAATAATGTAAAAGTAACCCCTGCTCAGTTTAATTTCATAATCTGCTATAATAATGTTTCTGGCGGAGAGTTATATCTCTCGCTGGGGCAATTTACAATTGTCTCACCCCCGTGGGAAACATTTTTAGGTATGCATGAAAGACAGAGCAGAAACCCTAGAACAGGGAAAGAGCAGCAGCAACAGCAACAGCAGGGACAATAATAAGATCTCAGGTGGAGATATTGTCTGTCTAGTCATATAGATAGTAGTCCTATGTGTCGTCTCTGTACTCTCAGGTCCTCGGAGTTTTTAGTCAGTGTTTTTGATATATCAGTCTGAGGTTTTGGCTTGATGCCTCGAGATTTGTATGTTGCCTGCATATATGTTTATAAGGCAGTTGATGATGTAGTCTTTGGAAAGAGATGGTACATGATATGTACGTTTGAAATAGAATGTATATGATATACAATGGAATTTGTTGGAAAAGATTTCCTATGTGTGGATCTATTTGCAAAAAGTTTTAATTTTTAGTGATTTTCGCTAATCCGCTGCTTGATGAACGCTTCCGCATTAGTTAATCTTGTTTTCACGATACGGTCGTCACATTGGCCAAGTTAGGTTCCAAGTTGCTTATTAGTACATTATATGATCTTATAGTGATTTAGGGTCCATCATAAGGGTGCGGTTCAAGTTTCAAGTCATTCATAGGTCCCATGCACTTTATATGATTATATCAAGTTTTAGGTCACCTATGCACTTTATAGGGTCAAAGACTCATAATAGGGCGTGAAAGGTCATGATCCAAACAGGACAAGGGACCCAAGCATCAAGCATGATTTAGATCATGAAAGTGTAGACAAAAGAATCACATTCTAATGTGGGTGGATGTCCCTTAGGGTTTAGGCATCATATTCCCGACCTTGGGTATTAACAAATCTCACATACAAGCAAGTATCAACATAGTTCACATATAGCATTAGGGAACAACATATGGACAAGATGGAGATCCGCATATAAGGGGTCAAGATTAGAGGAAAAAACTCATATTTGGGATGGGAGATCATCATAGAAATATCCATATAACCATTGTAGAGCATAAGAACACCATTCGAGCCATATAGGTCACATTTAGCATTTAAGGATGAAAACGGGTCACATACATCATGATATCACTACATGGGGCGAATATTGGGCATTAGGATCTGCATAAATCATGGAATTACTGAATTCAAGAATAGAAAGGCATCTGATGCACAATATAGGTCAATCACCTCATTTGCTTCAAGGCATAATTAACATTCACATATTAGGGGTACATATGTGCATTCAGGGACATATAGTCACAAAGAGTTTAGGGTTGATGATAGCATCATATAGAAGTATAAGGTTACTGACTTTCAAGGTTAGGGGAGCCGAGACGTCATTTATAAATAAGATTAGCAATATAGACCAAAGTCCATCATCAAAGTCTCAAACAAGTCACATATGTGCAATTAGAGACATTTATGTGCAATAGGGGTGGTTAGGAACCTCATTTAGTTCAAAGGTACACAAAAGTTACTGAATAGCAAATGAGAAGAGTAAAAGCACACTAATAATTCAAGTTGTAACATAATGATGCATTAAACATGGTCAAAGAAGATCAAAATTCGTATTTTAGCAAAACAAGGAAAGTGGGAGCATATTCAGATTATGAAACCAGTCTCAGATTGTAGATCTTTTCGAAAGGATCAATTTGATATATAATTTGCCCATTTTAGCCTTAGGATGAGTGAGTTATGCATTTTACAAGGTCTTGAAGAGAACTATATGGAAACCATCTTAAGTGGTACCTTATAATCATCACAGCCCTCGGTCTTTAATATAGTGCCGGCGCCATGCCTCGTCCAGCATTCCCAGGCCGTTAGCACGCTTGACTCACCGCAAGGTAGCTGTCGCCCGTCTCCTAAAGTCGCTCGCCACCTCCATCTCGCGGTTGTGTGAGGATTGCGGTCGCCGAGACTCGCCACCCACCACGAACCTGCGGTAGCTAGACCCCCTTAACCGCCCGCCTTTCCTCCGCTCGACCCCGCTACGGGATTCCCCTGTTTCTGCGCCCAAAGCAGGGGCCGAACAGGGGAAGTTGTCACGCACCCCCGGTGTTGCTCGCTTCCAACCGAGGAAGGTGGGATAAAGGAGGGAGGAGCTAGACGGAGCTGAAGATCCGATCCCCGTCTCCGGTGCTGCGCCATTGTGGAGGGAGGCGGCCCAAAGCCCAGTGCGGGCATGTCATCGTCGGCGGCTGAAGAAGTTGTGAGGGTTCCATGATGTCGGAACAGAGAGAGAAGGAGAAAGGAAGAACAAGGAGATGGGAAAGAAGAAACTGTGGGAAAGGGGGGGGGGGGCTTATAAATAGAGCAAGAGGCTAGGGTTTTGAGCTCCATTACCCGATTTGGGGGAGGAAGGAGAAGAGCAGCTCCTGCCATTCATTGATTTCCTGAAGGGAAAGGGGAGGGGTGAAGCGGGAGAGCAACGCATGGGCCATGTGCCTGATTAGCCCCATTGAGGCCCAAACCCAATCAAAACAAAAAAGACATGCACAAATTGAGTCAACTTTCAAATGTCCATATCTCGGGCTAAGACGGTCGAATTGAGGCAATTTTTGTGTTGCTGAATTCAAAATTGAAATCTCCTCATCATGAAATATAAAAGACAGCTAGGTAATCATATTAATGAGGTTCAACATTAGATGCAAGAAGGTGATGTGTGAAAGAGTGATACTTAATCAAATTCTCAATTTAAAGTCACATATCATGAAATTGGTCATTGACGTGATTAAGTTGGAGTGTCACCACACTACAACTATTGAATTAATATGCACTTATTTGTGTGAGTAACAATAGGAAGGGAAAAAGTATGCAAGAGGAGTGAGAAAAGACAGGTTGTCACAGAAGGCTCCTTAATCAACCTCTCACCAGGGAGCCCTGACAATGTGATGTTCGTCCCATTGATGAAGAGTGAGACAGAGAGAGGGGAAGGGAGAGGGAACACTTTTGCACTGAGGAAGAGCAGAAGATCGGTTACCTTCCATGTCGACGAGGAAGTACAAAGGAGGAAGCAGCAATAGGTGTTGCCTGCTCACAGGTATAGGGAGGCTAGTTGTTGGCGGCATTGGAAGAGGAATTGGGGAGGGGATGGCAGTGGTTGCACCTCATAGTGGTGGTAATAGCTATCGGAGTTGTGAGAATGGGGATATGACTGCGGGTCGGCGATGTGCACCGGCTGCGGAGAAAACATCGCCGACGCACACGAGCGAGAACCAGGGAAAAGACTCTCGGTCCTATTCAGATGGCAGACCGGCAGGTGCGACTGGTCCAGGAGAAAACTGAACCGCATCCCCAGTTGGCACTGTGCTTGAAGCCACTAACCAATCAGGAGGCGCCATGTGGCCTCACCAATAAGGTATAATGATGTATCTTGTTTTAATTATAGAAAATGATAGGAGCACCCTAAAATAGCAAAATTATATATCATTTTGATCTGGAGAATGAGTAAAATCCAAACAAAATAAGTTTGAGACTTAATAATGCTTCCTTTTTCAAAAGTAAGATATTATATGATGCTCAACACGCTTGCGATGTCTGAGGTTCCCGTGGAGGCGACGGCGGGGGCGATCTCAGTTGTTCATACCTCGTCATCGAACCTCCCAGATCCAGGAGCCTCGAGGACACGAATCTCTACTGGCAATATCTTTGTAGCAAAGGAAACTAAATCGTGGTCAGATTTATTCAAGGTGAAGAGAAGCAGAGGCCCTGTCTGTTTGAAGAAAATGAGTATCCAACTGACGGAAGGGAAACTCATCTACTCAAAGAACATTGCTGAGAGAAACCTGGATCGATGGAAGAGGGAAGTAGCAGTGTTTGTTGTGGGCTTAAAACCAAATTGGCAAGTCCTTGCTCACCATCTCGCTCAAATCTGGAAAGCCAAAGGTTCGATAGAAGTGTGATCCAGGGGAAGGGGATACTTCATTGTTTTGTTCTCTAACAACGAAGACATGATGACAGCTATAGACGGAGGACCGTGGTTTGTCGCCGGCAGGCCCTTAATTATAAAGAGGTGGGAGAGGGGTGAACCTCTCGAGAAGATGAAACTCATAGAAGTGTCGATATGGCTCAAGATCTTCAACCTGTCGTTGGAGTTATGGGATTTGGAAATGTTCAGCAAGATTGGATCGTTCCCGGGCGTTCCCTTACAGCCAGATAAATTTACAAACGAGTTCTTAAGGCTGGAGTATGCTAGATTGCAGGTCCTAATCCCTATGGACTTTTCCTTTCCTAAAGAATTGTAGATAGAGAGTGATGACGGTCAACTGGATACTATCACTTTTGATTATGAATTGCAGCCTAGTAGATGTTTGATCCGTGGTCTCTATGGCCATGAATCAAGTCTATGCGATCCTGTTATGGAGGAAAAGGCTGGCAAGGTGGTGTCGAAGGGTCCTTCTAAGAAAAAAGCTTGGAAGCCTAAACTGATTGAAACGAACAGAGGAGAGGAGACTGAAGAGTTTATCGATGTTGTAGACACTATCCAAGAGACATCAGATATTCCTTTATCGTCCTCTTCTTCCTCAGTTCATGTAGAAGAGTTATCAAATGCTCTTGTTAGTGATTCTATTTCTTCTCGTGAAGAAGAAGCTCAGAGTCTAGCCATTAATCCTACTGCAGATAAGGGTAAGGCAGTTATGACTGACACTACTACACCTAATACTTCCCCGGATGCTGGATGGGAGACTAGGGGCAGAAAGTCTAAATCTCCTCCTAGAGTTATTCCAAAACCGGTTTCAACTAGAGGCATCCCTTCTTCATTGAACAAATTCTCGCTTCTTTCTAACATTGAAGACAGGGAAGATCATGGTCAGGTCAATCTCCCCCCCCAATGGTTAATCCTTTTACGATTAGATCCTGGAATGTGAGGGGAGGGGCAAACAAGATCCCTCACATCAAGAAGGAAATAAGGGAGAGTAAGGCTGATATCTATATTATTTTGAAATCTTGTATAAATAGACAAGATCTGAGGGGGTTTGTTAACTCTGTTTGGAGTGATGCTATGTTTATTGACAATTTTGAATTCTATTCTTATACCAGAATCATCATCTTATGGTCCAACACTGCTATCAATATTGATAAGAAGACCTCTTGTGAACAGGAAATTCGTGTTTCTGTCAAGAATGATAATCTCTCTTTTGATCTCTCTACTGTGTATGGCTCTAATGACGATGGGGACATGATGACTTTATGGAATTCTCTCGTGTATTTTGCTGCTTTGAAGCCTATTAGTTGGTGTGTGATGGGTGATTTTAATGTTATTCATCTTAGTTATGAAAGACAAGGCAAACATTCTCCCTCTAGTAGAAGTATGCGTGATTTTAACGAAGCTATTAGTTCCACTGGTTTGATTGAAGTTTCTCCTAAAGGCTAGTTCTATACATGGGATAGTCATAGCAAGAAGGGAAAGAGTACCCTATCTAAAATTGATCGTATTTTTGGTAATGATAATTTTCTGTCTAACTATCCTTTCTGTTGGAGTGAGGTTATTGCTTCTGTGTTTAGTGATCACAGATTATTGCATTAAGATTTGATCGAAGTAAACATGGTGCTGCTCCTTTTCGTTTCATAAATACCTGGACGAATAATCCTTCCTTTAGGGATATTGTTGGTAATGCTTGGAAGTTTTCTTGCTCAGGAACTCCTACGTTTAAGGTTTATAAAAAGCTACAAGGCGTGAAGGCTGCTTTGATTCCCTGGAATAGAGATCATGTTGGTAATTATCTCTCTTTAGCTAGGGATTTGGAAGCTAAGGTGAAAGTGATTCAGGATGAAGTGGATGCTGATCCTGGAAATGATGATAAACACGAGCAGCTTGTGAAAGCCAGGGAGGTTGCTTTGAAAGCTTTATATGATGAAGAAAGCCTGCTGAAATAGAAGTGTAGGGTCCAATGGCTTAAACTGGGAGATAGAAACTCTGCTTTCTTTTATGCTTCTCTCAAATCTCACAGGCTTAGAAATAATATATCTGTTCTTCATGATGGAAAGGGTAATAGTATCTATGATGTTGTGTTGATTAAGAACACTATTAAAAATTTCTATGATGACCTCTTTAATAGTTCATCTAAAGAATATGTTTCTTGGAAGGAAGAGTGGTTGCTCCCTAAGATTAGCTCTTCTCAAGCTGATGATCTTAGAAGACTTGTCACTAAAGCTAAAATTGAGGATGTCATGAACAAGACGAAGGATGAGAAGGCGTCCAGACCAGATGGTTTTAATGAGGTCTTCTTTAAATCTATTTGGGACTTGATAGGTGAGGATATAGTTAAAGTCGTTCAGGGTTTTTTGAGTTCTGGAAAGCTTCTTAAGGAGAGTAATAGTACTTTGATTACACTGATTCCTAAGAAATATGGTGCTACTTCCCCTAAGGATTTTAGACCTATCTCTCTTTGTAATGTTATCTATAAAGTGATTACGATGATAATGGCTAATAGGGTGAAGCATATTCTTCCCACTATTGTGGATGAGAATCAATTTGCCTTTGTCCAAGGCAGGAGGATTGGAGAAGCTATCTTATCGGCTAACGATATCTTGAGCTCTTTTACTAGTACTCAAAAGTTTATGTGTATCAAAGCGGATCTGGATAAAGCTTATGATACAGTTCGTAGGGACTATATTCTCTTTCTCCTAAATAAGATGGGGTTTCCATCCTGCTGGATCGAGTGGATTTCTGAAACTTTCTCATCTGCCTCTTTCAAAGTGCTTGTCAATGGTACTCCTACAGATCAATTCTACGCTTCTAATGGGGTGAGGCAAGGTGAACCCTTGGCCCCATTTCTTTTTGCCATAGCTATGCAGGGGCTCTCTTCTAATATCAAAGTTGAAGTTCTTAAAGGGAGTTTCAGACCTATGGGGGATGTAGGCAGTAATACTATTTCTCACATAGTGTTTGCAGATGACCTCTTGCTTTTTTCTAAAATTGAAGATAGAGATGCTCAATGTTTGAAAGATATTCTTGATACGTTTGGTAGGATTTCTAGTTTGAAGTTGAACAATGAGAAAAGTCAAGTTTTTCTGAGTAAAAAAGCTGAGGAGAGTAATATTTCTGATATTCTTAACATTAACATTTGTTCCTTGCCAGTTAAATATTTAGGTCTCCCTCTCTTTACTGGAAGGTTGACTAGAGCTTTGTGTAACCCTATAGTGGATAGGATTAAGCTTAAACTTGATTCTTGAAAGTCTCATTTCCTTTCCCAAGCTGGTAGGATCGAGCTTCTGATCTCCACTTTATCTTCTTATAGTATTTTCTGGATGGCAGCTTTTCCTCTCCCCAAATCCATCATTTATGAGATTGAAAAGCTTCTAAGAGACTTCATTTGGAATGATACGAATGATAAAAAACATATCCATTATGTCTCTTGGAAAACTATATGTAGACCCAAAGGTGAAGGAGGTCTTGGCATCAGATCGATCAAAGACGGGTCTAAGGGTGGTCTCATTAAAAACCTATGGAGTATTGCTTCTAAAAAAGATGGTTTATGGGTCAAATGGGTGCATGAGAAATATATTAGATCTGAATCCATTTGGACAATTGAGGCCAAACCAGGTGCAGCTTGGGTTTGGAAAAAAATGCTGGATCATAGATCTATTCTTTTGAAGCATATTAATTTCTGTCTTGGGAAAGGTGATAGGTTTCTCTTCTGGTTGGATCCTTGGGTTAATGATGGGGAAAGACTGATTGACCTTGTTAACGAATAGTTTGTCCTGAGGTTGGGTAGAGGTAAAAACTACAAGGTATCATCTTGTATTGTTGATGGTATTTGGGTGATTCCTAATTTTAGAGGTGGTGGAAATCTGTCGATGGCTCTTAGCAATCAGGTCATTTCTTCTGATGAGGAGGATGAGATTCTGTTTAGAGGAAGTAAAGTTCTATCTTTGAGTGATGCCTGGTCCATTTCAAGAGATAAATATCCTAAGGTTACTTGGTCTAATTGGGTCTGGTCTAACTCGTTCCCTAGAAGATGGTCCATTTTTTTGGAAGTTGTTCCTGGGAAAGTTACCTACTCTTGACCACCTAAAAAGAATTGGTTTTCAACTGGCTTCTAGATGTTGTATGTGTGAATGTTGCGAAGAAATTCGTGTTCATCTTTTCTTTGAGTGCTGCTTTGCTAGAGGCATTTGGGAAAAATTCCATCTGAAGTTTAAAGTTTTGATTGGCTCGTTAGAGGATCTGCTTGAGTTGAAGCATGATTTAAAAACCATGTTGCTTGTGTTATCTACATGATATGGTTAGAAAGGAACAAGAGGACTTTCTGTGCTGTTTCTTTGGACTTGGAGAAATTTTGGTTGTCATGTGATAGGGATAGTTTTTTGCTTTTCTGTCCAGATAGATTTAACTCTATTTAGATAGGTAGTAGTTGTTTTCTGTAAAGTTTCTTTTTTTTTCCTTGGCGGTTGTGCCTTGCAACCTCCTTTTTCCTTCATCTTAGGTGGCTACACCTTGTATCTACCTTATAGTTCTTTTCAATAAAGAGGCACCCCACCCTATTTGCACCCAAAAAAAAGATATTATATGATGAGGTGGTGATTAGCATATTGAAAACCTTAGTTTGAGTTTTAAACATGTTAAGTATGTTTTGTTGTGATGAAATCTGATAATATGGAACATAATGATGCTTGAACAAGTTCATGGTCATAATGATGTAGAATTAGGGTTTCTAATGTGAATAGCCATGCATATGATGAACTAGGGTTAAAGACCATATCTTGCCATGTTGTAAATGATCGAATCTAAGTAATCTTAATGCAATGATGTGATACATCGGGTAATTAGGGACATAGATCATAACTTGTTATGATGATTTGACCTAAGTATTCATGATGTAATGATATGATATATTTAAAAATCATAGAAGCACCTATTATGAATTAGATTTCTCAAAACATTAAAATGATAATCATGGAATTAAGGGTTTTGAGGCATAGCCCTAATGATAACAAGAAAACCTAAACCCTAGTTAGGACCGAGTAGGATTTAATCTATTTAATGTGATTCGTGACACTTTAGAATTTACGTAATGCAAGCTTAATTTGCTTGCTTGATTGGACAATATGCTTGAAGTAGAATTGAATAATCTGCATGGCACAGGAATGTGGCCACGCCTAAGAAGAATCGTTGTAGTTTCATGTGATTTCTGTAAAGAGTGAGACCCGAAAGGGGATCCACCCAAATGATATAATACAAGATCCATGTAATAATAAAGCAGCGGAAACAAAACTATTACAAAGTTACTTCATGATTCATTAATACAATTGTCCCTCACCATAATAGGTGATTTTACAAAAACTTGAACTAAGTACAACTAAAGCCAGTAGCAGAGGGTAACCCAGTCATTCCAAGCTATCCTTAAGTCCATGTCATGTTGGTGATCTTTTTGAGATCTTGTCTTCCAATGTACCTAAACCTGGGTGGAAGGGAACATCACCCAGAACATGGGAAACAACAAAGAGGTCAGCAAAGGCTGAGTATGTACACATAATAAACTTTGGGCATTATATTGGGGTAAAAGTGCAAAAAGAAATGTTCCCACAAGAAGGGGGCTATTTGCAATTAGGTAAGTTCAAGAGAAATGTAACAAAAGAAATGAGGCATATTAAATTCAGATTACAAGCATGATAATAAAGAGTGTCTTGCCATAACAATCATCCACAGATTCATATTAAAACAACAAATATTTGCATGTGTAACAATGTAGACTAAATATACCTAAAACAGGGCCATAACATCATAGGACCATGGCCTAAAAGAAATAAGGGTGGAAACGCACACCCCGAGCGGAATACGCACACCCTATATAAGTATGGTTGTACATAAGTACCACTATTCTAGATATTCTAGTCAAACACGTAGCATGCATAAATAGAGTGGCAAGAATAACATTTTAGTCAATTTCACATAAAATGGCAATCATAGAAGGAGGGGTCCAAAGACCCATTATAAATGAATATTCTAGCAATCACATGAATTTATATGAATCAAAAGTAGAAAGTATGAATGTCCAACAATTTGATTTTAAATAATATTGATAGTTCAAGAAAAGCCTCATTAAAGAAATTTAGGTTCAGTCAAATAATGCCCAAAATAAAATAGAGGATGTACATACCTGATCTTCACATCTAATTCTTAACTCAATTTATATACTTGGTCCACGAGGTCAACATTTCATCCTGGGAACATATTAGGTATGTTAGTCAAATCCAAGTCAATATGTGTAACCATCCTATTATATATACCTTTTTTATATTGAATTTATCCTAGTCCCAATCACCTAATGACATTAGGATTTTTAGTTGCAATAAATGAATAATATGAGGCATTATATCTCTATAGATGTCCATGTGGTAGTTATTACATATGTCTACTCTATGGTAGGGTGCACTATGTGTCATCCATAGTCACCCATATATATTTCACCATTTAGTTCAAACCCATAATATGAGTGGATTATATATTGTATACACTTGCATATGTATTAGTAATGATATTTGTTCCTCCAAGTTAGATCTTGAAGGTTATTCTCTCAATAACCACGTGTTTCCATTTTACTTTACATAGATCAATCAAAATAGATGTAATCTCTTATTCATGTGTGTATATATATAGGATTTTCAACTCATATATGACAAAAGATTAAGGTGATGTATCGACTATGTTAGATCATCATTACATCAAAAGTAAAATATGATTTGACCTTCTCTTATACATGTGATATATGTTTTCCCTAAATTGTACATCAAAGAGATATTATTTAGTAGACTAGTACTCCACTATATATAACTAATATGATGACTACCATAGAATTTAATCGAGTTACTTGGATTATTAAATAATTAAGTGTGACACCCTAGATACCGATCTAGGGTATTGTTCATTATATTATTGATATCCTATAGGAAGTTATAGATCTTGTGTTTACTCATTTTAATACAATGAACATGTATGAACATGTGTAACTATTATCAGGAGGGTGCGAAATATCAAGTTCTCTTACTAATAAACATGAGGATCATTACCAATGTTGTTCACTATATTAAAGTAGATTGTAATATATTATTAATCTTACTTGTTTGTTAATATGAAAAATAAGGAACACATATTGTAGAGATAAGCGAGTACTAACATATAGATGGCTGATCAGAACTGGTCTTTAGTGATCAGGTTCCTAGTTTCGGGGAGGCATGACCCAGATTGAACCATGTGTTGACCTTCTAAGATAATCTAGCAAAGACTCCACCGTTGTGACTTGAACATATACATGCATACAGAGGTTGTCACAAACTCTGACTTTAGGTGAAACATATAGGTATTTTGAGGATTGACGAGGCTACAAGATCCCTATTAGGATGGAAGTAGGTGACCATCACATTGTTGGGGAGCAGGCTGAGGTCAGAGAAGGTCTTGATGAGGTTGGAGTCTGGTTGTGTCATAAAGGATTGGAGCATCCTGCATCACATCAATAATGGTTGATGATAGATTCCTCGGTTGTAGGCCATAGGGTGAAGGAAGAAGGAGATGTTGGTGGAGGAAGCATCATGACCAGTGGATCCGATAGTGGTCACATCTGGGGGCAAGCTACTGCCTTGTGGCAGCCACTGCAGGCGCTGAGGAGAGGGGGCGACAACAAATCTACAGGCCGTAGGGAAGGAAGAAGGGGAAGATGATACAGAGGGCAATGGAGAAGATACACCTTGTGATGGAGGTGCATGACCCATGTGGTGGAGAGGGAGGCGATGCGGGTGACCTTAGGTGCTTTCGTCGACGGCCACACATCAGTCACAACTACTTGCTGCCTTGGATTCACGACGCTGAGAGAGAGAGAAATCCTTGCTGGGTTGTAGTTGAGTTTGGAAGGAAAGGAGGAGAGGAAGAAGAGACAACAGTTGGTGTGTCTCGAGCATCGGTGGTGGTGTCTGCATCAACGCAGGTTTTGTTGGCGGAAGCCTGAGTTGGGGATGACGAGATGGGTGTCGAGGAGACCTTGACGCAGGCGAGGCCAGTATCAAAAGTGCAGGTGAATGTTTAAGCACCACTACGTCTGAAGGAGGCGGTGACTTCGTGGCTGGTTGGTGGACAAAGGTGTCGGAGGTAGCCGCATCACATGATGATTTATGGTGTCAGAAGTGCATATCGCTGGGTGGAGGTAGAAGGCAAGGTTATTGAAGGAACCATCGCCGTTACGACATCCGGCAGTGGTCACAACGGGACGCAAGCTTCTGCCGTGCGGCGGCCACTACAGGCACGAGGATAGGGAGGAGAAGATGGGCGTGCAGAGGGGAAGAGAAAAGAAGGCAGAGGTGACCATGAGACAAGGTCTAGAGGAGCCGACGGAGGTGTATCGGCTGGCTGTGTAGTCTTGGCTTGATGGCGTCATCGCAGGTGGAGGCTGATTGCGTGAAGGCAAGCATCCAAATTTCCATGGTGGTTGTGCACTGGGGAAAAGATGAACGAAGAGAAGAAAAGGGGGAGGAGGAAGAAGAGAGGCAGGTGGAAGAGGAGAAGCATTGGTGTGAAGTGAACAAGAGCAAGGGGAGAAAACGGCCAAAGAAGACTATCGCTAGAGCGTCCCTGTGAGCAGGAGTTGCGGACGATTTCACAGAGTTAGGTGCGTAAACAAAGGAGATGACTAGCTCTCCGTGAGATCAAGTCAAAATGGATACGAAACATTAGATACGAGGAAGAAATAGCACTACAAATCACTAAGTTTGTGTGATAGAGTACGTAATCAAAAACTTTGGGAAAAGGGTGTGGCATTAAAGTAAATCACATGAATGCCACTTAAACTAACATTGTATCATCTAAATTGTTGTTAGGGATGAATTTGGTACCAAATTAGACTCAAAATAGACATATAAGCTAATTAGGATGTGAGAAATTCGAATTTATCATTAACTTGACTAGTTGAAAATGTTTAATTTATATTTAATTATTTGTATATTGAACACACATTTAATGCATTTACTCATTCAACTAGTCATCTATGATACTATATTACATATTAATATGATTTCTCTCATCTTTTACTCATAGGAAAATTCTAGAAAGTTAAACTTATTATTTTTACTAGGAAAGTTATATAATTAACCATGTGATGAACTTAATTCCTTATTCTATTTCATAATTAAAAGATATTTGTTCACATTGCATTACTTGACCACTAACTATTAATAATAAGTCCTACTTTAGGGAAAAAGTGAATTGTCTAACATACTTGAAAAGGGGCCTAATCAGATTAAGGGTTGAGTCTTGATTCAGGATTCGAGTATGTTACTGTTTCCCAGAGATTTGTTTGCATGATTTGAAAATATATGCTTGCTTGTTTATTTCATTCCATGCAAACTTTAAAGTGACTGATTATCACATTATATATGAACATGACTAGCCCGAATCAAGGCCTCCTCTGGATCTATGGAAAGGCCATCCACCTGCATAGGGGAAGGCATATTATGGTACCATCCTGAATAGGGGGTACATGATAAAGTCACCCACCTAGATAGGGGGAGACATGATGAAGCCATCTGCCTGGATAAGGGAAGACAATGAATACTGCAGTATGAGGACCTGAGGGGTTATGACAGAGGGTGGAGAAACCTAGATTGGGTATTCATGGTGAAAAATGTTAAATTTGGTTTGTTAAATATTAATTGTTGAATTATGTTGTTATCATTACTTGTGAACTTTTATTTCCCCCACATACCTGTATGACTTGTCATACTGACTGTGTTTTGTTTCACGACGTTTTAGGTATATGATGATATACATGATAAGGGACATGAATATGAAGATGAAACCATGTGAATACATTCATCTAAGTAAGGAGGATTTAGATAGACACTTCTTCTCTATGTATAGTTTTGGTAATGTAATTTCATGTAAGCATTTTGTAAATAATATTTGTGAATTGATGAAATTGTTTTCTATCACTTATTATTTGCTAAATCTGGATCCTTGGGAATATAGGTAATGGCTCTCAACTTGAAGGTATCTCCTTAATTGGGGGACGCGGAAAGTGAGGTCGTTACATTTGGTATCAGAGCCCCAGATTTTTCAAATAATATTTAATAGTTTATAATTTCAAGTAATCTGTAGAAATATGAGAGAATTATTAAGGCATTTTCTAAAGATTGAGGTGTCTAGAAGGGACCACCATGATCAGGGGCTGGAAAAATTTTCCTTCCTACCTCTAGTTGTCTTACGATGACTCCTAGATCCGTGCATCCTGCTTGGCCAAAGTCAGAAGTCTTTGGCCGAAGTAAAATACCTTTAGGATTTCATCTCATCTCTTTCATCCACTTCTCATCCACTTGCTTAATAAACCCTAAAAGGAATTTCTCTCCTCATCTCAAGTTAGGGTTTTGAGAAGAAGTAGGATTAAGACATCCTCCACTAATTATTGCATATGTAATGAGAAATGATAATGTTCATGTAATTATGGAAATAATAATGTACAAGTGGAGATCATGATAAAATAAAGAGAAATTGTTATATGTGTTTTCCCTAGGAGGCTAACCCTAGAGGGTACTAGGGTTGCTTTAGAAGAACCCTAGTGGGTTAAGGGACATAGAAACCCTAAGAGGCCGGGTATAGTCCCTAATCCTAACCCTAACCCAAACCTTAAAACCCTAACCATGAGATATGTGAATAGTGTGGTGATATAGTACCCTACCCATATGAACTCAATTAGGGTAAGAGGAAAGAGAGAATATATGTCACACATCATTCGAATAAAATGTTATTAACTAAGAGGAAGCGATCATTAAGTAGCGGATTACCAAAAAACACTAAAAATTAAAACCATTTTACAAAGAGGTCCACACATAGGAAAACTCTTTCATAAAGAACCAGAGTAACTTAATTACATACTGGTTCACAAGTACATGTCATGTATCATCTTTTTCTGAGGATTACATGCATCAACTGCTCTGTTAAACTAAACACAGGTAGTATGAAATCTTGAGGCACTAAGCCAAAATCTCAAAAGCATTAACTACTACTCTGAGGACCTGAGAGTACAGAGACGACACATAGGACTCTATGTGCATCTATACAAGACATATCAGCTAGTGTCTCCACTTGAGAATTCACTGTTGTTCCTGGTGCTACTATTGTTGTTCTCCACCTATTGAAGGATTCTTACCTCCTCATCTACGTCCACCTAAAAATGTGGTTCCCACGGGGGTGAGACAATTGTAAAATTGCCCCAGCGAGATATAACTCTCCGCCAGAAACATTGTTATTGCAGTTTATTAAGATAAAACTAAACAAAGGAATCATAATTGCTTAACAACAGTTAATTCATTGTTTAACATATTAGAACATTAATCTGGTCTGAAGCCTTCCAGCTATAACCTGATAGAGCAGCATATCACTTATCTAATAAGGAATGTGTAGAACATGTATAACATTTATCCGCTACACTAAGCAGTATAATATCAACTAATGTTTCTCGCATTTTAACTTTATGCAAATACACTACACAACTGATTATATTTTACACATCATGTGTCAGACTATGATTAACTTGTCAGAGTATATTGACGTCTTCATTATAGAGTTATAGCCACAACATATACTCTCTTCAGGCTTAGAACACACAACTAATGCATGGGATTGTTTTGTGGAGTCATGGCCTATAGCCATACTCTTCTAACAAAGTATTGGGATCTTAATCCCTCATCTCATCAAACACATTTCCATTTCATAACAAGTTCATCATCATGATTATAGAATATGGGTATTCAAACCCTTAATTCAACATAGAATACTTGTTACCACATAACATGTAACTTAATACCTTCAGGTCATTTAACCAAGGTAAGCATGATTCTTACTACGCAAGCATTCCACATAACACACAAAGCTTAATTCATCTCTTGTTACCTCTTAGTAGATAACAAGGCATTTTATAACTTATGAAGCCCATAAAGAATTTCAATAATTAAAACATCATATGGCACACAGAGCTCATTAATTTCAGATTACCTGTCACTAAGAAACAAAACATGTAAAGGCTTATAAGGCCTATAAAACATTTTCAATATAAGAGCATCATAGCTCATACCTGGCTATGCTTATTGTCTCAACATACGTGCATGATTAGTTCTCATGATAATAGTTATAATGCTTTCATATCAGCACCATGCAACACAAAGTAATACTTCTATTCCCATTTTAGGGTTAGGATTCCCCTTACATATTGTCACCCTCCATTAGGGTTTTCCACAAATAACCATTTAGATTCTTAAGATCATGTTATTAATGATCAAACCTTAACTCATTGCTCCACACAGCTAGGAGCCAACATTGATAACATAAGTATTCAATCATACTTATTTATTCTCATCATTCATCATTAAATGGATTATCAACACAAAGTATAAGTTTCTCTCTCATCTTTACCAAAATATGATTGCATCATAGTCTATTGATTTGGATTAACCTTTTCATAAGGCACGTTAGCCTACACTTATCAAAGTGCATTACATCTGAATGTAACAACTGACATGACACACTTCATGTGTCACTCATCCAAATATATTGGATTTAAAATACATTAAGGTATATCACACTTGAGGTGCTGGATGTGATATTGATCATATTTTGATGTATCACTTCCCTCATCACCATTACCTTACTTGAGTTCATCCACTTAGCTTGTATTAGGGTATATCCCATCCTAATACTTTATACATGAGTTAATCACATTTATCATGTAATGTATTGGTCACAAGTCACTGTATTTAGAAAATACAACCATTGCTAATGATATGGACTCATCTTTGAGTTAGGAACTATTGATATAAGGATATCCACTATCAACCTCTTTAGATGTTACACTTGTCAATATATTAATCACTATTCCATTATTAGGAATAGGATTTTCTATGTTTATAAATTAAGGTTCACATAGCATCTCCCATAAATAAGGGTTTCACATAATATTACTCTACTTTAGAGTTTCACATAACATCCTCATATATCAGGGTTTCACATAACATTACCCTACATTAGGGTTTCACATAGCATTACCTGAAATTAGGTCTTCACTTGACATCACCCTTAATTAGGGTTTCTCATGTCACACCCTTGATTAGGGTTTCATCAACCTTCTCAATTAAGATTTCATGATCTCTTTACAAAGGATCAAACCCAATTTACTTATTATATTCATGTTGAAAGTGTTGAGGTTTAACCATTACATGATTGTCACTCATGTAGGGATTCCTCTTCTATAATCCTCTCTAGGATGTCAATTACTTCAATCTTAATTAGATTAGGTCCAAACGACATTGAATGAAGGGTTGTCACAACATATCAAATCATTGCTTTCATAAGCATCAAGAGTTAACCACTCAACAAGGTACTAATTACCCTAGTACCTCAAAGGTACAACCATTGTAATCACCTTTGATTTACATCATTAATAATCAATTAGTTAATTGACCTCTAGTCACCTTAGGTGTTCAAATGGTTTGACCAATTGAACCTCAAATATTCTTAGTCACTTAGACCCCAAACGGTCTTAGTCACTCAGACATTGAATGGTTTGAAATCGTTTAAGCAAAACCATAATGAAACTGTATGGACATTTCTTACTTGAAACCACTTGGGTCTCCAAACGGTTTGAGACCGTTTGGACCCAAATGGTCCTGAGACTGGTTGGTCCAAACCTTCTCAAAACTGAATGGACCAATCAAGGTCTTTCAACACTTTATCAATTCAGGGTTTCAATCATTAAACCCTCTATCAAATGAACTACTGATTTATTCTTCATTTGAACCATTGAATCACCCTTCAATTGGATATTCAATTAGGGTTTTGAACCCAATTGAACTAGGGTTTATAATCAAGAAACCATCACTTAGGGTTTTGGAATCGAAGAACCATCAATGATTGACATTGTGGAACTAATTCAATTGAAATCGTTGGATCGTCATCAAACCATGATATGACCTGACCTTATATGGTCTTGAGGTTGTTTGGATGACCTCCAAATGGTCTTGATACCGTTCGGGTGACCTCCAAATGGTCTTGAGACCGTTCGGGCTTAGTCAACCCAAAAATTTATTCAATTACTTAAGGGTTCCACACTCAACCCGATTAGGGTTTGCATTTAAGGAATCATTCACAATTGAAACCTTCATGATCAAACCAATTGAAACCATTGGATCAATATCCAAGTACAACAGCATAATTCATCAAACGGTCAACCATTTCAAATGGTCAACCACTCCAAACAGTTTGGAACCCAAACCTCCAAACGGTTTGCAAACCGTTTAGTTACCAAACAGTTTGGTGAAACCGTTTGGACCAAATGTTGAAACCGTTTGCAAGAGATATTTGTGGAGGTGTGTGCTTATGATGATGTCATCATCATCAAGCTATAAACCCACGAAGCTTACTGTGATTTTCATGGTGATTGCATCAATCAACCAAATAAAATTTCAGAAACAAAGAAAGAATCCACAATTGATGAAGATATGGAATCAATAACAAAGTTCAAGGGTTCAAGTTATATAACCCGCCTTCAATTGAGCTTCAAATCTTGGAGCTTCACATCAACAATGGTGGAAGAAGCTTTTTCAACCCTCCCAAGGCTCGTCCTCAAGCTTTGGAGTGAAAAGATTGGCTAGGATTGAAGATGGAGTGAAATAGAGAAGAAATCATGCATTGTTTTGTGATTTCCACCATGAATTCAAGGTGAAAGAGGGTCAAGAAGCTTACCAACATGTTGGGGGTAGTCCTCCTGTTTCTACAAGATCCCTTGGTCGTTTTTTCAAGCAAGAAGTGAAAGTGTATTCGAAATTATCCCTTCACCTCATAGATAAAGGAGCTTATATATGAATTTTATTGAAAATTCACTTAAGAGAGAGAAAGTAGGAATTATCTCCTCAACTTTCTTGCCATATGCCCCCTTCTCTTACTTAGGGACGAGGCTATCCTCTATGCCTCTTATTCCTCTCAATTATCCACGATTTAAAGGAAAACAAACTAAGCACCTTAAATCATATTATAATAATATCCATAAGTGAGTGGATATTTCTTTGTCTTTTCTTAATGTGAGTGGGTTCTCCGCTCACGTAGATATTTCCTTTGCTTTTGCAAGGCACAAAGACGTCCACACATAACCAAACTCAACCATTATAGTTTTGGTTGAAGGGCAATCCAATTAATGTAATTATTTTTGCATTAAATTGAATTAGGGTTTCAATTATGCTTAAATCTTGATTATTTTAATATCAAGATTCTCTCTCCTTCAAAATGATTCAAATGAGGCTCTCAAATTGTTTTCTCTCCCTGATGACAAGAATCATGAGGGACCCTTAGAAGTGGTATTTTGCATATTGAACCCTAGATTTTGGGTAAATTGCACATTACACCAAAACCAGGTTTTAATGCACAAGCATTGCTCAACATGCTCTTTCTTGTTATTCAAGCCTATAGAAGCCATACTACTGTATCATACTCATTCCCATGATGCTTCAAAACATGAGGAACATTATATCATGTACAACTTGCGAGTTAACCCCTCAACTTGGGTAATTTGCACTTTAGTCCAAAACTAACAAAACATTGTTTCAACATTATTCAAAAAGGACTAAAATTGAAATATAAGTTCCTCTTGAGACTTAATTACTTTTAGAGAGATAAGAGAGAGCATATAATCAACTTCATTAAGAAAAACATCTAGGTTTAAGCATAACCCAGGTCAAGGCTGTTACAAATTATAAACCCCTAACAAGGATTTCGTCCCGAAATCCCAGATACCAAAACATAGTTGTTACTCATGTCATCAAGTCCCTAATTATCATCTCAATGTCATGAAGATACCATAGATCTTTAATCCACACAAAGTTCTTCCACACAGGGTTATTCTAAGGAAATATTTTCAACTTGATAAACTTTTCCACCATAATTACACTTGTTCTTTCCATTAGTTCAACCTTATCAATGTTTATGTTTATGCAGAGCATAAACCCCTAACATATGATGTTCAAATTATTTATGTTACTAGATTGATTTCACAGTTGACCAATATAGGTAACCAACATAAATACCTTACTTTGGTATTCATCATATGTATTGAGAACACATCTCATCCTTATCATATTCGATTCCCTGTTGTTACCACCAAGGGTACACATGCACAAAGTATTTCTTTTACTTTAGGACATCGCTTGTTCCATATATCATTATCCTGGAACCAAAGTCCAAAGCAAGCTAATTCTTTTCTATATATCCATAAATGGACTATTTCTAATCCAAGTACATCAAATATCATAATACTTACTTGATTGCCATGTTAATGAAAGGAGAAACATAAAGTATCATACTCCTATCATTACCCAAGGTTGTTTATCAAAGGGGAAACATATATATTTAACAGAGATAATCCACTCAGCAATTCTTATATTTATTGGAAAAGTTCACTTAGCACTTCCTCATTCGTTGGGAAAGTTCACTTAGCACTTCCTTATTAATTGGGAAAGTTCACCTAGCACTTCCTCATTAGTTGGGAAAGTTCACTTAGCACTTCCTTATTAATTGGGAAAGTTCACCTAGCACTTTCTCATTAGTTGGGAAAGTTCACTTAGCACTTCCTTATTAATTGGGAAAGTTCACCTAGCACTTCCTCATTAGTTGGGAAAGTTCACTTAGCACTTCCTTATTAATTGGGAAAGTTCACCTAGCACTTCCTCATTAGTCGGGAAAGTTCACTTAGCACTTCCTTATTAATTGGGAAAGTTCACCTAGCACTTCCTTATGTAATTGGGAAAGTTCACTTAGCACTTCCCTTTGTTATTAGGAAAGTTCACTTAGCACTTCCAATGTTATTAGGAAAGTTCACTTAGAACTTCCTATGTTATTAGGAAAGTTTACTTAGAACTTCCTATGTTATTAGGAAAGTTCACTTAGAACTTCCTATGTAATTTCATTATACTCACTAGATTGTTTCAGAATGACTACTTGATCAGAGTAATCAGAAAGATAACAATATAAGAGTTTCATACTTGCCCCATCTCCAATAATCATATACCTGTCCAGGGTATACAAGTATTGAGATTAGGTAGTATGCACTTCATTTACTATCATATTCCTCACTTTTCATATCATTTTACACACATGATTTTTCATTCTTGGATTTTCTTCAGGCATCACTTCTATATCTCATCTTTTAACACACATATAAGGAAGATTATAAGGCATTTTAAGGAACATTGAGTAAGATGTAAGTGCTTATCTCTCTTGTGTCCTTATAGGACTAGTCAGAGGGAGTTCAAAAACAACTACTTTCTTATTTTTAACACATAGAATCATGAAATGAAATATCAGAATGAATCTATTTCATCTGACCTGTCACAAGCCGAGGGTTGACTATTGCATCAGATTGATTCATTGCATAGAACCTCGCAGTTGCTTGTTGTTGATTTTGCCTTTACTTAGTGGCTACTGCCCTGGTGCATTAGGCATTTATTGCACTGGTGGCACCAAAAACTTTGTCTTTTCAGAACAATTAGGCAAATGTCTCTAAAATTATAGAGATCTTATCTTAAGTCTCAGATTATTACCCCTCCTTGGTCACTACCTTCACATATGTACTATCTGTCTAAACTTATGGCAGAGTCTACTTTATCTCCATATGTTAATCTTTCCCACATTTCCACTGTTCCAACATGACTATGTCATTCAGGAACCCTTTATAAGCCCAAAGTTTCCACATTAAGGACTGGTAACCTAGGTTGTAATGCTAGTATCCAGTCTTCTATATGCATTACTGTTGTCCCAACCTGCCCTTCAAGAGCATAAACATAGGATTCTCTATCATGATCAGGTCAAGATGGGAATTCTCAGGCACTTGTCCTTCTCTTGTCTGATCCCTTGCACCCTCTCCTGGTGCAACAACATTTCCCTTAGCAATGTGTTCCTCATGTTCCCCAGTCATTTATAAACTTTACCCTTTACTCTGCATAAGAAAAAGTCACTATAGGGTATACTGTAGAACACTAACACAGACTCAACACCTTAGTCCTTTGTCTCTGTAGACTCATCGAACCTTAAGCTCCGATACCACTAAATTGTCACGCATCGTTCGAATAAAACATTATTAACTAAGAGGAAACGATCATTAACCAATGGATTACCAAAAATAACTAAAAATAAAAACCATTTTATAAAGAGGTCCACACATAGGAAAACTCTTTCATAAAGAACCGGAGTAACTTAATTACATACTGGTTCACAAGTACATGTCATGTATCATCTTTTTCTGAGGATTACATGCATCAACTGCTCTATTAAACTAAATACAGGAAGTATGAAATCTCGAGGCACTAAGCCAAAATCTCGAAAGCATTAACTACTACTCCGAGGACCTGAGAGTACATAGACGACACATAGGACTCTTTGTGCATCTATACAAGACATATTAGCCAGTGTCTCCACCTGAGAATTCACTGTTGTTCCTACTGCTACTGTTGTTGTTCTACACCTATTGAAGGATTCTTCCCTCCTTCTCTGCGTCCACCTAAAAATGTGATTCCCACGGGAGTGAGACAATTGTAAAATTGCCCCAGCGAGAGATATAACTCTCCGCCAGAAACATTGTTATTGCAGTTTATTAAGATAAAACTGAACAAAGGAATCATAATTGCTTAACAGCAGTTAATTCATTGTTTAATAGATTAGAACATTAATCTGGTCTGAAGCCTTCCAGCTATAACATGATAGAGCAGAATATCACTTATCCAATAAGGAATGTGTAGAACATGTATAACATTTATCCGCTACACTAAGCAGTATAATATCAACTAATGTTTCTCGCATTTCAACTTTATGCAAATACACTACACAGTTGATTATATTTTACACATCATGTGTCAGACTACGATTAACTTGTCAGAGTACATTGACATCTTCATTATAGAGTTATAGCCACAACATATACTCTCTTCAGGCTTAGAACACACAGCTAATGCATGTGATTGTTTTGTGGAGTCATGGCCTATAGCCATACTCTTCTAACAAAGTATTGGGATCTTAATCCCTCATCTCATCAAACACATTTCCATTTCTTAACAAGTTCATCATCATGATTATAGAATATGGGTATTCAAACCCTTAATTCAACATAGAATACTTGTTACCACATAACAGGTAACTTAGTATCTTCATGTCATTTAACCAAGGTAAGCATGATTCTTACTACACAAGCATTCCACATAACACACAAAGCTTAATTCATCTCTTGTTACCTCTTAGTAGACAACAAGGCATATTATAACTTATGAAGCCCATAAACAATTTCAATAATTAAAACATCATATGGCACACAAGTCTCATTAATTTCATATTACCTCTCACTATGAAACAAAATATGTAAAGGCTTATAAGGCCTATAAAACATTTTCAATATAAGAGCATCATAGCTCATACCTGGCTATGCTTATCGTCTCAACATACCTGCATGATTAGTTCTCATGACAATAGTTAGAATGCTTTCATATCAGCACCATGCAACAGAAAGTAATACTTCTATTCCCTTTTTAGGGTTAGGATTCCCCTTACATATTGTCACCCTCCATTAGGGTTTTCCACAAATAACCATTTAGATTCTTAAGATCATGTTATTAATGGTCAAACCTTAACTCATTGCTCCACATAGCTAGGAGCCAACATCGATAACATAAGTATTCAATCATACTTATTTATTCTCATCATTCATCATTAAATGGATTATCAACACAAAGTATGAGTTTCTCTCTCATCTTTACCAGAATATGATTGCATCATAGTCTATTGATTTGGATTAACCTTTTCATAAGGCATGTTAGCCTACACCTATCAAAGTGCATTACATATGAATGTAACAACTGACATGACACACTTCATGTGTCACTCATCCAAATATATTGGATTTAAAACACATTAAGGTATATCACACTTGAGGTGCTGGATGTGATATCTATCATATTTTGATGTATCACTTCCCTCATCACCATTACCTTACTTGAGTTCATCCACTTATCTTGTATTAGGGTATATCCCATCCTAATACTTTATACACATGTTCATCACATTTATCATGTAATGTATTGGTCACAAGTCATTGTATTCAGAAAATACAACCATTGCTAATGATATGCACTCATCTTTGAGTTAGGAACTATTGATATAAGGATATCCACTATCAACCTCTTTAGATGTTACACTTGTCAATATATTAATCACAATTCCATTATTAGGAATAGGATTTTCTATGTTTATAAATTAAGGTTTACATAGCATCTCCCATAAATATGGGTTTCACATAACATTACTCTACTTTAGAGTTTCACATAACATCCTCATATATCAGGGTTTCACATAACATTACCCTACATTAGGGTTTCACATAGCATTACCTGAAATTAGGTCTTCACTTGACATCACCCTTAATTAGGGTTTCTCATGTCACACCCTTGATTAGGGTTTCATCAACCTTCTCAATTAAGATTTCATGATCTCTTTATAAAGGATCATACCCTGATTACTTATTATATTCGTGTTGAAAGTGTTGAGGTTTAACCATTACATGCTCCCTTGGTCATTTTTGCAAGCAAGAAGTGAAAGTGGATTCGAAATTATCCCTTCACCTCATAGATAAAGGATCTTATATATGAATTTTATTGAAAATTCATTTAAGAGAGAGAAAGTATGAATTATGTCCTCAACTTTCTTGCCATATGCCCCCTTCTCTTCCTTAGGGACGAGGCTATCCTATTTGCCTCTTATTCCTCTCAATTATCCATGATTTAAAGGAAAACAAACTAAGCACCTTAAATCATATTATAATAATATCCATAAGTGAGTGGATATTTCTTTTTCTTTTCTTAATGTGAGTGGGTTCTCCACTCATGTAGATATTTCCTTTACCTTTTCAAGGCATGATGCGATGATTTTGAGTTGTTTTTGTAGACTAGTTTTACATGCATTTTATGTGTTTATTAGTCACTTTTGTGGTTAGTATCGCATGATTCATTTGTTTTAGTTTATAATCTCATTTTGTATCAAATCTCCCATATTTTATCTTTTTGGTTATAAATGATCATATTGATGTGCTTTAGTATAACTGATTCGGCTTTATCTTGAAATTTCAGGAAGAACGGATATACACAGCTGTCAATACCATCGACATATGTCGATAGTATCGACTTGGTCACAGGGAGACGGTCGCTAGGAACCAAGATGCATCGATACCATCGACTGGGAAGTCGATGGTAGCGAGATACTTACAGCAAGCCAGCAATCAACTGGTCGATATTATCGACACAAAGTCGATGGTATCGGCCTTGCCCAGCTTCAGCGTCGGATTGGAGATAAAAGTGACGCCTAAAGGTGTCTATACCATAGACACTAAAGTCGATGGTATCGAGTCTGCATCAGGCAGAACATCAGAAAAAGAAGCCTTGTCGATATTCTAACGGGTCGATGGTATCGACGCCGTCAGATCAGGTTCTGTCTCAGATCGATTCTAATCGGACGGTGGTGATCTTTTGGCAATCAAAGGTGGTGCATAAACCTAATGACGGCGGCCCTAAGTAGGGGATCACGTCATTAGTCATTGCACAAGTATCAAGGAGAGAAAAAGAGAAGAACGGAGCCCATAACTATGCCCCGATCATTCCGAGAGCCGCATAAGACGTTTTCCACTGCCGGAAGGGTGTAGATCGCGCATTCTACGTCGAGGAATTCCCGGATCTCCTCCGTTCATGGGTTTACATCACTTTCATTCACGTTTTCTCCATGTTTTCCCTTTCTCTTATCATGTCTTTCATTGAGATGAACATGCGGGGCTAATCCCCTTTATCTTTAGGATCGGGAGTAGCCCGGGTGATGGTTGTATGACATTTTTACCATAGTATTTCATAATTTGTCTCTTAAATCCGTGGTATGATTTCATTTTCTCCATTATATCATTATGATTGATCACCCTAATGATAATCTAATTCCGTTAATTAATTTGAAAGAAGAATTAACGGTTGAAAAGAGACAAAATTCACATTAACTAATAAATCCTTTGAACAAGGCGATGCACGGTTAATGGTGGAACCCAGAGTACGGTCCTCATGTACCTAGTTTAGGGTATAGGTTACTACTACCGTAGAACCGACCTAGATTTAGGTAGTGAATTGTATCACGAAAGCGAGCAATTCTGACTACAGGCCACTACCCGAAATGTGAGACAGATTAGGTTAACTATGTAGAAATTAATACAACAAGAACCTGCAGTGAAACCGCAATCCTAAAGATTCTCATTTAAATTGATTAAACTAAACATTTGATCGATTGCGTTATTTTATTTTATTTTTATTTTCTTTTTCAATCAATTCTCAAACCATTTTAATTAGTTTAGCTGATCGCGAGTAGTTAGTAAGTAGTCTACCGACAATTCAGTGTCCCTGTGTTCGACTCGGGTTTCACAAAGGCCTATATTACTCTGATGCGTGAACTTGCGTTATACGCATGGTAAAATCGTGTCAAGGCACAAGTAAATCCACACATAACCAAACTCAACCATTATAGTTTTTGTTGAAGGGAAATCCAATTAATGTAATTATTTTTGCATTAAATTGAATTAGGGTTTCAATTATAATGAAATCTTGATTATTTTAATATCAAGATTCTCTCTCCTTCAAAATGATTCAAATGAGGCACCCCTCTCAAATTATTTTCTCTACCTGATTCCAAGAATCATGAGGGACCCTCTATAAGTGGTATTTTGCATATTGAACCCTAGATTTTGGGTAAATTGCACATTACACCAAAACCAGGTTTTAATGCACAAACATTGCTCAACATGCTCTTTCTTGTTATTCAGGCCTGTAGAAGCCATACTAATGCATCATACTCATTCCCATGATGCTTCAACACATGAGGAACATTGTATCATGTACAATTTGCAAGTTAACCCCTCAACTTGGGCAATTTGCACTTTAGTCCAAAACTAACAAAACATTGTTTCAACATTATTAAAAAAGGACTAAAATTGAAATATAAGTTCCTTTTGAGACTTAATTTCTTTTAGAGAGATAAGAGAGAGAATATAATCAACTTCATTAAGCAAAACATCTAGGTTTAAGCATAACCCAGGTCAGGGATGTTACAATATAAATGTTTCTGGTAACCCATGCATGTGAAATAATATGAATATAAATGAGTTAAGTGGCTCAGTCTCACATGCACATGTGCATGTGGAACAAGACATTAATAAGAAAAGTTTTAAGAAACTTACAAAGAACATGTGATATAATATAACTTGCTCAACTAACTCTGATGGATCTATGCAATACATGTGGGATGTATGATCGGGCATATCTAATCACCTCGGGTCAAGAGGGCCAATGTATGGTCGCTATGGTGGTCGATGATCTGGCCCAAAAAGGTAATCACCTTAGGCAAAGGCCTATGTATGATTGCCACTGTAGTGATAGGTGATTGGGCCAGGGCTTATGTATGATGTCTGATGCAGGGACTTACCCTAGAGAGAGGGTTCCCCACATGAATACTCTAGAGAGGGAGTGTCTCATAGAGATTAAGTTGAGAAGTTAGAAAGAAAATGAATGAGTATATACATGAGAAACATAAGTAATCAATGGCTATATATATGAAAAATGAAAATCTAAATACAACTTGCTTGAGCACCTCATGCTATCTGTGGAGGTTTGGATGACTAAGATTAAGCCCCTAGAGGGGAAGGTCGACATAGGCACCAAGCCCCTGGAGGGGAAGGTGGCCCAAGTCCACTGCATGGACATACCCAATGAGAGGGTATCCCAGAGATTGAGTAAAAAAGGTTGAGAAGTTATAATGATAAAAAAATCAATGCATAAAGATGAAAATTTAAAACCTTTAGGGCTAGTGTGCCAACCCAGAGTGGGTCAACCCAAAAGTGGGAATATGACCTATGAGGGAGGTAAAACCTTAGATCTTGGGGTCAGGTTATGGCTAGAGAGCCTAACTTCCTCCTATGAGTCATGAAGGCACCCTAGGTTAGGACCTTTCCTATAAAGATAAGTTGATTAAATCAAAAGATTGAGGTAACTATGAATGTCACCTAATATAAAAAAAGATGAAAGCACCTATATTGAGAATGATTCTTTGAACTCAAGTATTCCATCTCTGAGGAACATGAGGAAGAGTCACTATGAAAGTGGCTGATCGTATGAGACTAAGTCGGAAAAAGAAATGTTGCCATGAAATGTTGCCACGAGTCCAATGAGAGGACATAAAGTGAGAAATGAGCATTATAAGAGATGGAGTAATCCGGTTTAAAGAATTGCATACAAAAATAATGTGCCAGCGATGACCCTTGCGAAGGGTAGAGTCTGAAGTCAATCCTAGGGTCAAGTAGGGAGTATTAAATGTACATGGACCGATGAATGCACAAGAATATATGGTCAGGAGGTAACAGTTACGTTTACCCAAGGCCCATGTCTTAGGAGATTAGCTACCTTCATGATGTGCATGTGGCCAATGGGTGAATGTGAGGGGCACTCCGTAGAGGAAAAAGGATGAGATCACTCCAAAAGTACTTGTACCCCTAGAGACCTCAAGGAAGTGGCTAAGGCTCATAACACCTAAGGTGTAAATGTAAGAGATTGTTATAGACTCAAGAATATGTGCCTATCTAGCTCAGATCCTAGTCCTCGTCTATAGCTTTGAGTAAATGTGATGACCTAGGTATTCCTCTACACTCGTGGTAGGATCATCAGGTTATCATAGTCGATGTTTGATCTACCTTTGGGGTAGGATCATCTGACTATATGGATCTTAGTCTTGGTCTACCATTGGGGTAGGACCATAAGGGCTATTGAGGATCTACCATATGTGAGAGGTAGTATCCATGTCCACTGCATGGACAAAACAAAGGCTTGGATAGGTCAGCTTATGGCTTTATGAAATATGATAAAATGCTGGAATTAAAAGGTATGGATGGTTTAGAGTCATGTTGAGAACGATTTAACCTAAGAATGAAATTTTAAGATGATGTGTGTACACCGTCTCTTCTCTTGGAATGAGATGAAATTTCTCATTGGTCTGTAGTCAAGTATTTATTTCATTTCATTTGAGGGAGAGAGATTGAGTAGACATATGTTATGCTCAAAGTTAAGATATAAGAATGAATATGTTAGGTTAAGTTCTAATGACATGGTATAGGGTTGGAGGTGTTACCTCACCCTTATGTGGAATTAAGATGAGTTCTCATTCACCTTAAAGCTTATCAGGTTTGAATTTTGGGGACAAAAATCTGTTTAAGGAGGGATGAATGTTATATCCTCAATTTTGGTAAAATTGAATATAAACCATGAATTGATAGATGAGTCCCTTAGTTGTATTATTCATGGAATAATATGCAAAAGAAAATAAAATATAGAATGTTTTAGATAATTAAAAGGGTAATTATCTAGCCATCATTGACAACACAATGTTTGAGACATCAAACAACAATATTCCAATTTATCTTTTGGTACACTAGAAAATAATAATGGAAATAAGGGAATTATAGAAATTGAGAGGAAAAGGATGATTCATGAAGCAATGGTAATTTCTTTAATGGGATGCTTAAAAGATCAAGTTTGTATATAAAAGACATCCCAATAAATCTCAATTATAGAATATAATTGAGATAATATTAATGAGTTCCTATATGTCATCTAGAGGATAGATCAAAGAGAGATAAAAAGGAACAACCTATATTTCAAGGCTAGAAAATATTTAATGACCTTTAATCCAAAAGACTCCATATAGGTTTATGCTCTATTTTATGGCTTTTGGGTTTGGATAATCAAAGATGAGAATATGAAAAGAAGTAATTACCCTTTTTTTACTTTTACATTAAGGATATGCATTTGTGACTTGTGAAAAAGAAAGAAAGGGGGGATATGTTTCCTTTCCTAGTCATTGGTTGAGTGGTTGGATAAAAAAAGGGGAGATGCCTTTTTATGGATATATATGGTTGAGACACCTTACATACCTAATACTATAACCCATGAATCCCTCTCACCCATGGTGATACGAGAAGGAAAGTTGTACTTTCCATCGAATCATCCCCTCACCTTGTAGGAAGCAGATCAGACTTGCCACCTTATCTCTCTCCCCCTCTCCATTGGTCTCCCTATAACCCTAAACATCTAACTAGCATATATAAAAAGACCATTGAAGTCCTTGCTTCCTGGCAGAACGTAACTCTAAAGTCTCTAAAGGCTTTCAGGGATCTTTGTAGGAAGTCCCCGACTTCCAAGCTTAAACATGGTCTGCAAGAAGCAACAGGGGAGCAGGTTACTTTGACTGCCCCCACCTTGATGACCCAACCTTTTTTGGGTAGAAATCAGCACAACCTGACCTAGGGATGGTCAAGAGCCCTGCGAGACACATTGACAGCCAACTGTGGCCAAGGGGGAAGGGCGGCAACAGGGAAAGTCTGGTGAAGGAAGGCTCCTATAATTAGCCTCTCACTAGGGCCCTGAAAATGTTATGTCCATCCCATTGATGAGGAGTGAGACAGAGAGAGGGGAAGGAAGAGGGAGCACTTCTGTGCTAAGGAAGAGTAGAAGACCGGTTACCTTCCATGTCGACGAGGAAGTGTGAAGGAGGAAGCAGAAGTAGGTGTTGCCTACTCACAGGTCTAGGGAGGCTAGCTGATGGCGGGGTTGGAAGAGGAATCGGGGAGGTGATGGCAGTGGCTAGACCTCATGGTGGTGTTAATAGTTGTTGATGTTGTGAGGATGGGGATACAACTGTGGGTCAACAATGTGTAGTGGTTGTGGAGAAAACACCGCTGACGCACACGAGCGAGAACCAGGGAAAAGACTCCCAGTCTGGTTCAAATGGCAGACTGACAGGTGCGACTGGTCCAGGAAAAAACCAAACCGCATCCCAACTAGCATTGTGCTTGAAGGCATCAACCAATCAGAAGGCGCCACGTGGCCTCACCAATAAGGTATAATTATGTATCTTGTTTTAATTATAGAAAATGATAGGAGACCCTAAAATGGTGAAATTATATATCATTTTGATCGGGAGAACGAGTAAAATCCAAATAAAATAAGTTAGAGACTTGATAATGCTTTCTTTTTCAAAAGTATGATATTATATGATAAAGTGGTGATTAACATATTGAAAACCCTAGTTTGAGTTTTAAGCATGTTAAGTATGTTTCTTTGTGATGAAATCTGATAATATGGAACATAATGATGGTTCAACAAGTTCATGGTCATAATGATGTAGAATTAGGGTTTCGAATGTGAATAGCCATGCATATGATGAACTAGTGTTAAAGACCATATCTTGCCATGTTGTAAATGATCGATTCTAAATAATCTTCATGCAACGATGTGATAGATTAGGTAATTAGGGACATAAATCATAACTTGTTATGATGATCTGACTTAAGTATTCATGATGCAATGATAAGATAGATTTAAAAATCATGGAAGCACCTAATATGAATTAGGTTCCTCAAATCATTAAAATGATAATCATGGAATTAAGGATTTTAAGGCATAGCCCTAATGATAACAAGAAAACCTAAACCCTAGTTTAGGACCGAGTAGGATTTGATCTATTTAATGTGATTGGTGACACTTTAGAATTTACTTAATGCATATTATATGATGATTGCTTGATTTGCTTGCTTGATTGGACAATATGCTTGAAGTATAATTGAATAATCTGCATGACAAAGGTATGTGGGTAATCCTAAGAATAATCATTGTAGTTTCACGTGGTTTCTCAGAGATTTTTTCGCATGGTTTGAAAATATATGCTTGCTTGTTTATTTCATTCCATGCAAACTTTAAAGTAACTATGATTATCACATTATATATGAACGTGACTAGCCCGAATCTAGGCCACCTCTAGATATATGGAAAGACCATCCGTATGGATAGGGGAAGGCATATTTTGGTACCACCCTGAATAGGGGGTACATGATGAAGTCATCCACCTGGATAGGGGGAGACATGATGAAGTCATCCGCCTACACAGGGGAAGACAGTGAATACTACAGTGTGAGGCCCTGAGGGGTTATGACAGAAGGTGGAGAAACTTAGATTGGGTAGTCATGGTGAAAATGTTAAATTTGGTTTGTTAAACATTAATTGTTGAATTATGTTGTTATCATTACTTCTGAACTTTTGTTTCCCCCACATACTGGTATGACTTGTCATATTGACCGTATTTTATTTCACGATGTTTTAGGTATATGATGATATACATGATAAGGGACATGAAGATGAAGATGAAATCATGTGAAGACATTAATCTAAGTAAGGAGGATTTCGATAGATACTTCTTCTCTATGTATAGTTTTGGTAATAGAATTCCATGTAAGAATTTTGTAAACAATATTTGTGAATTAATGAAATTGTTTTCTATTACTTATTATTTGGTAAATATGGATCCTTGGAAATACAGGTAATGGCTCTCAACTTGAAGGTCTTTTCTTAATCGGGGGACGCAAAAAGTGAGGTCGTTACAAATAGAGTAGTGGTGATGTTTGCACATTATGATTTATGACAATATGAAGAACCTTGTACACATTAGTAAGAAGGCAAAGAAAAATTTCACACACAATAACTCTCACATGTGTTTGAAAATGGTCAAGATCCCTTTTATAGAAGGAAGAAACCACTAAATAAGAATCTCAACTAGCCATTTTTCATCCACACTATGAGTTTTGATTGCATGTTTTCTTGGGCATATCCAAGTTAAAATGAGGAGACTCATATAAATAATGACTAATGAACTCAGATGAGAAAGTGAGTTTAATTCGAATAGATTAATATTTATGATGCTAAAGTATTGATTTTTCAAGACAATTAGGGGGCTCAAGAGTTGTGTATTCTTGGGACTCCAAATACAAAATGTTTAAATTAAAGAAAAAGAAATGTTTTTCATACATAAAAATGATTTCATATGCACAAATCCCATCGGACTGGGATAGAGGGGCATGACAAGGTGAAGTGTGCAACTACAAGTAGTCGAATCCCAATACACAAATAAGACAAAGAAACCTTATATTCCCATGTCACTATAATAAAAAACATGCCATGTAGATCACTATCATGGAAATAAAATGTACCACTCGTCTGCGCACATTTCACCAGTGGTTTGCCACCTATTATTTAATTACCTCTAGCTGAAGTCATGTCTCCAGGTGTTAGCAAGAATATAGGGTTGAATTGTCATTATATCCTTTTAATAACATCTAGTGGAGTCATATACGTACATAGTCATTAAGACATGCAAAATAGAAGGAATGGTGAAATAGAGTACTAGTGATGCTTTCACTTCAAGAGTTATGACAAGATGAAAAAGCTTGCACACAACAACATGAAGGTAAAGAGAAAATTCACACGTCTTAGGTTTGTTTGGAAATGACAAAGAGATGTTTATTCTATATATAGATGAAGCTACTAAACAAAACTCTAATCTAAGCATTTTCCCTCCATAGAATATCTGGCACGTGATTTTCTATGTGCATGGTTTTTGGGGTATACCTAAATAGAATCCAATAGACCTAGATCATTAATGACTAATATAATTTAACGAGACCGATGTCTGGGTGGCTCAAGGTATTGATTTTTAAGGATTTAAGGGGATGGATAGTTGTGTGTTATCAAGATCCAAATGTATGTATACGTCCTTTTATCAAAATAAAAAGGAAAGGCTTTTTATTTATATAAATCATTAACCAAACCGGGGCAAACAGGGCATGACGAGATGCATATGTTCATACTTGTTTTTCTTTTATTTTGTATAGACTCAATACACAAGTAAGCCCAAGAAGCCTTAAATCTGTGTGTCTTGGCAAGACCCACATGGTCTTTGGTCTCTAGTCTCACTTAAATAGATCCCTCCCACTTTTGAGAAATATGGGTATAAAGAGAGTTGAGGGGTTTTGGAATAAATGAAGTACAATTGAAATGAAACACTTACTAATTAACTAAAGTATTGTTTTAGTTTAGCTTTATTATTTGAGGCCAATCATTGTTTGGGTTAGTCAATTATATGTATGCATGTGTCATATAGAATATTAACATATTTTGACCTCTCTTCAGCACCTCCAACATGTAACTAATAAAAACCTTATGATGATGTTCGTTTACATCCAGTAGTTTTTGTTAGGTTTTGTAGAGGAAACATGCGTTGCGGAAGCAAAAAAATAAAATATACTTCTACGCAATTCGTAATAGGATCTCGTCGACAATAATGTATTTAGAAAGAGTATTCGCGGGATATACCTTGTCGCAGAGCAAGTGCGGTGACATCCCATTGCATGATGGTGTGTAACGCTCCTAGCTTACACAGACGGTGCTTCTCTCCCATCCTCCGAAAGCGTCACGGGAAGATCTGGCGATGCTCCTTTTGTGCAGTGATGTACGCCGCTCATAGCACGTATGGACAGTTGCTGACGTCCTCTAAACCCAGGCATCTCAGCATCTGTGTCTCTACATCCATGTAGATGGACTGGAATTTTGCGTCGCTCTTCCTAAGCCAGCAAGAAGGAGTAGCCTCTATGTGATGACGTGCTAGCGTCACGGTGCTCTCCTTTCTCTGTTGAGGATGGTGACGAGAAAAGCCTCTCTCAATGTATTCTAAATACATCGGCCGTAAAACCCTTTTAAATAGGAGACGAAAGGAAGCATGATTTTCTAAACCCTTCGGTAAACAAAAATACAACATTCATTAAAATGCTCGTGGATTTATTAGAATATTCTGGAATTAATTATTTAACCAATTAATTGTATTAATTGATTAATTAATATACGACTCCATGCAATCGTTCGGGATGGCTCTATGGGAATACATACAAATAGAGTCCCACTTGCACTTAGAGCCGGTCACTCCAATTAATTGGCTCAAATATTTTAATATATTCTAATATTATTCTAATGAATTACATAAACATTTTAGTAATCAATGTGATTCGGAACAATTCCAATCAAATCTACAATTATACTCCTATTCCAACACATCCTATGTGTGTGACCCGGTAGGCTCCAAATAATGTTGGTAGTGGTATCCATAATCATATTATGATTTCACAAGCAATGATTGGTATCTAGCAAGACTTCATTGTCACCCAAGTAATTGGAGAAGTTGAAGAACAACTTAACGTATCATTCGTTACTAGTGTTACAGTGATTGTATAGTTCCTTTGTCACTGATATTTGGATTGAACTCGAGTCATGGAACCGTAATCCTCTTCAACGTTCAATCCATGTTCCTTGAACTAGAGTAGACTGTCTGAGATATATGTAATCTCAATATCACATATTGACTCACATCAGCATGGCCATGCATTTCTCAGTCACGCTTATCAAGTGGCCAGAATATCAAACTCCCGTAGGAAGGACAAATTCCATCTACATCACTCATAATCATCCCCATGTGTCACAGTGCACCCAAGCACCATCTTTATAGAAATCCTTATTCAAGACCATAGTAGATGATGACAAAGTACACTGAATGACATGTGATAAGTGTAGTGACTTCAGGTCTAAGAACCACAATCACCATCATCACTATGAGATGTGACTCTAACTACCAATCATGGTATCCATGTGTCACTCTCAAGGTGGGTTTGTCCGATACACTATTCTCTAACAAGTATCTTTGTATTTGGTTTGATATCTCCATATCATGGCTAATGAGATTGTTCGATCAACCAACATACATTCTAATCTTATGTGTTATTGATATCTATATATATTTCCACCATAACAATCGATTAGGGACAAAACAAGAATACATACTCTTAGCATACATATGATCTCACTGTTCAGGTCATCAACCCAAAGACATATGTCATTGAGTATATTTTTCTATAGACATCTATAAGTTTTGTGGTCATCTCACAATATAAAACACAAACATATAGATTGGAAACTTGCCTTTATTGATATGATCAATATAGTATTACAAATCATTTACATAGTATCTCATTACAATCATCAAATGATAGTCTCTATGGGCATACATGTTAATAGACCCCCACTTGCACTTTTACCCAATCACTCATGAATCTCAATCCAAGTGATCAAACATGTCTGTCATGTTTCTATTATGAAAGTGTTTTTGTGAGCGGGTCAGCCACATTGTTTTCTGTAGGTACTCTACAAATCTTCACATCTCCTCATTGTATGATCTCTCATATGAAATGGAACCACCATAGAATATGTTTGGAATGCTAGTGTGATCTTGGTTCTTTATCCTATGTTATTGCTCTGTTGTTGCCACAAAACAACTCAATTGCATCACTAGCGCTTGGAACCACTCCAAGTTCAGAAATGAACTTCTTGATCCATACAACTTCCTTTACGTCATTAGATGTGGTAATATATCCATCCTTTGTTGTCAAATCCACAACCATCTCTTGTTTGGAACTCTTCCAGATCACAGCTCCATTGTTCAGGCAAAACACAAATCCAGATTGTGATCTATAGTCATCTTTGTCAGTTTGGAAGCTAGCATCGGTGTAACCCTTTACCACGAGCTCTTCCTCACTACCGTATACCAAGAATTGATCCTTAGTCCTTCTCAAGTACTTTAGGATGTTCTTTACGGCTGTCCAGTGACATGCACCTAGATTTGACTGATACTGACTTGTCAAGCTCAAAGCATACGACACATTAGGCTGAGTACATAACATCGTGTACATGATAGATCCAATTGCTTATGCATATGGAATCTTACTCATACGCGCCCGTTCATCACATGAACTAGGACATTGGGCTTTAGAGATTGTAACCTCATGGGACATGGGCTAATGACCTCTATTAGAACCCTCCATGCTAAACCTCTTTAGTACCTTGTCAATGTATGTGCTCTAGCTTAGGCCTAGAATCCTTCTAGATCTATCTCTATAGATCTTGATTCCTAGTATATAGGATGCTTCACCTAAATCCTTCATAGAGAAGGTCTTCCCCAGCCAAGCTTTTACTGTCTGAAGAGTAGGGATGTCATTTCCCATCGATAGTATGTCATCCACATACAATATGAGAAATACGACTGTGCTCCCACTAACCCTTTTGTAAACACAATGTTCATATTCATTTTGACTAAGGCCAAACTTTTTACTACTTTGTCAAAATGTAGATTCCAACTCGGAGATTCTTGCTTCAATCCATAGATTGACCTTTATAGCTTACATACTTTATTGGCTACCTTTAGATTGATAAAACCCTCAGGTTGTGTCATGTATACATCCTCGAGTAAATTCCCATTAAGGAATGCTATTTTAACATCCATCTGCCAAATCTCACAGTCATGATAAGCTACAATGGCAAGCATGATCCTAATGGATTTAACCATGGAAATTGGTGAGAAGGTCTTGTCATAATCGACACCTTGAATTTGACAGAATCCTTTTGCAACCAATCTACCTTTATAGGTTTGAACATTTCCATCCATGTCGGTCTTTTTCTCAAAGACCCACTTGCACCCTATGGGTTTTACCCCTTCGTATGGATCCACCAAGGTCCATACCTTGTTGGTGTACATGGATTCCATCTCAAATCTCATGGCTTCGAGCCATTTCTCAAATTTTGGTCCCTTATTAGCTTCTAAATAGGAAGTTGTCTCACCTGCTATGCCCAATTCATCACTGTCTTGAGTCACAAGAAATCCAAATATCTCAGGCTCAAGTCGTGTCCTACTAGACCTACGAGGTTCCTCTATTACATTTGGAACTTGAAATTCCACAATAGTTTGTAAGTCTTCATGTGCCTTATGTACCTACTTGGGTTCTATGCTTTCTTATTGATCTCAAACTTCTTTGAGATCTAAATTCCTTCCACTGATTCTTTTGGAAATAAATTCCTTTTCAAGAAATACAACAGTCCTAGCAATATACATTTTTTTGTCAGTTGGTGTGTAGAAGTAATATCCCCGAGTTTCATTGGGATATCCAACAAAATAACATTTGTCAGATTTAGGTCCAAGCTTTTCAGGAAATTGTTTCCTAACATAAGCTTCACATCCACAAATCGTTAACATATACAAATTGGGACGATTCCCATTCCATATCTCATATGATGTCTTTTGAACCAATTGGGAAGGTACACAGTTAAGTGTAAATATTGCGGTTTCAAGAGCATATCCCCAAAATGATATTGGAATTTTAGATGAACTCATCATTGATTGTACCATATCTAATAATGTAAGGATTGGGCCCACTTCCCAAGGCTCTAGTAGAGTTTTAGGAATGACGACTGGCCCCACAGACCACCACTAGACTTAACTGCGCACTTTGTCCACACTGATGCGCAAGCCAGGATCAACTTCCCGACTGGTCACCCATCCTAATACTACTCCAAGATGAGCACGCTTAACTATGGAGTTCTTTAGTGATGGGCTCCCGAAAAAGGAGGTGCACCTTGGTGATATGAGTAGTCCAATCATTCCTTATAAGATCATTATATCCAAGGACTCAAATCCTGGGACGTAACAATCTCACCCACTTAGAATCTTGACGTCCTCGTCAAGGATCAACTATAAGGCCTCATAACATCGCCCCATTTCAGTGCAGACCCAGAATGGCCCATGGAAACCCAGCTCCCGATCACAGAATACCAGCGCAAGGGTGTCTACGTCACCCATGGACAACCTTTCCTACATGCCTGGACCGCGTGGCTCAAGACTAGCATGTCACATGCCCATGTGGGCCCCACCTACTGGAGGGGTTATGGCTCTGATACCATTTGTAACGACCCCGCCTCCCAGTAACCCCCAATTAAGGGAGATCAAGAGGTCAGAGTCATTATCCCAATTAACCGGATCAAAGGTTCGACAAATAATCAGTAATAATTATAAAATTCTACCAAACTATACTGAAAGATGGTATAAAATAAAACTTTGCATCCCTTTTAAAAACTTTGGATATCTACTTCTATCCACAACTGGAGTCTATTCTAACTAATACTCCTTTGCACTTTAATACTTAATTTCACAATATGACACTTTATTGTTTGTCTTTTTCCAACTTGTACGTAAAATGCTGACAAATAAAACGTCGATCAGCATAAATGAATATGTCGGTATGTGGGGACAAAAAAATATCACACATAAGTCTAATAACCTATTTATCACAATCAAGGTAATTAACAATTCAGTTTACATTTTCAATGTGACATTCTCCACCGCTTTTGCCCTAACCCTGGAATACCCCCCCTTTAGGGTTTCTCTTTTTTCATTGACTTAAGGCCACCTTCTCCATCCTGAGCTTGGTGCCTGGAGTCACCTCTCATGGTGCCCATTAGTCATGCAATAAAGGCCACCTTCTCCATCCTGAGCTTGGTGCCTGGGGTCACCACTCATGGTTCCCATGGGTCTTCCCTCTTGGGCTTGACCTCATTGCATCATCCATCAGGGTGGCATGTAGGTGTGAGAATATACACTTATATCATAATTGTGATAATCATAGTGACTTTATGATTTGCAAGTATGAACATCCAAACTTATAGGTTGCATTCAATGCGATCAATCATCCGAAAAACCTTCAAGAAACTAATGTGATTAACCATAATTAACCACATACCTGATCCAGAGTATCTTGATGTCCAATCAATAATGATAAAGAACAATCAAACAAGCAATCAACAATATCCTAAAATTAATGCATAACATCCAAGTGTTATAGTTTATCCAAAACATTCTCAAGATAGACTTGGATTCCATCTTAGGCTTTCTAGGCCACTTTAGGGCTTTATTAAGGTTTTAGCCTCCATAATACTTTTATCACATTTAATGCTCTCTTAGTTCACAAACCCTACACTACGGCAAAATTGTCCATTAGTGGCATTTATTCTAGTGGCATTTATAAAAAAAGCCACTATCTATCTAATGTATAGGCATTTTTAATTAAAATGCCACTAAACCACCTAATATAGAGTTTATAAAAAAGACTTAACATTAAAGGCATTCTTATATTTAATTAGTGGCAATTTTAAATTGTCAAACCAAATGACGCGCGCGAAGTAGCTATAATATATTATCTATCTAAAATTTCCATTTCACTTCTCCTGCTTTTCCTTCGCGCTCCCACATACGTAATAGCTAGTATCGCGGTGACTGTGGCAATTGATCTCCCCAATCCCTTGTCGATATTCTTTCAAAACTAACAACGCGTGGAGGAGATATAGCCTCTTGGTCAATCGTCACTCACCCTAACAGCGTCTTGGAGGATCGAGCACATCGACTGACTGGTGGCGGCGCGTTGATCGCAGCGTGGAGGATCGCTTTCAACTACTGGCCAGTGAAGTGCCACATTGTCAGCATTGAGGAAGCCAGGAGTCTACTTTTTCGGCGTCGAGGAAGCCATTTCAGCCACATTTGCTACATTGGCGCCAGGTGATTAGTCCCAACCACATTACAAATAGATTCTCTTCCCCAACCATTATCACCATCACAATCAACTGCTCTATATTGATTCACACTAGTAGAGGAAGAACCGTCTCTGTAAGATATATTCCTACCTTTACGATTTTCTTGCCCCTCCCTTAATTTTGCTATATTCTTGCTTTATTTTGGATTGATTTCAGTTTCACATTGAAAAATTGTATGTTGATGTATTACATATTTAAATTCTCTTATTCGAGCAAGATCTGGGTTGAAGCTAGAGTTCCTGGTTTACTCGTTATTCCTAATTCCATGACTGACTTGGTTAATTGCACTAGCAAGGAGAATCATTGTTTGGCAATGTGCATCCTGTACTGGTTATGGAGGGAGAGGAATAATAGAGTTCATGAGAATGTGGAGATGCAATCATGGGTTTGTTGATGGGTATCTAAACACCACTTTCTTAAGTGGTCTAACTCTTACTAACAGACTGTCCATCAATGTAGATTTTGATATCAAGGAGGAAACAACAAACAAGATAAGGTCAGAAATAACTCAAGAATTGTAGCCAGCACCAACTTCAATAGTTATAAACATGAGATAGAAAAGTATCCAAATAATCAAATCTCATTACTTCCATTAATTTAGGGGACTAAGACTTAAAGAAGTATAGGATAATGGAAATTTGATCATGGGCATTACAACTGAGTCGATGTTTCAGTTGCAACCAACACACCTCTAAGACACATGGATTTTAATGAGGCCAAGAATCACTAAGATTTATGCATAACAACTTCCAACGAAGTACAAATTAAGATTTTATAATCTTTGGAATGGTTTTGAGACAAGGAACCTCCCTAATATTAGACCTAGTATGCCATCCTGATTCCCATGTTCTAATTAGAAGCTAATTTTAGTGAAGTGTAATTATTCATGGTTATGGTATATACATGAAATTAGGTTTGATTAGGCTTAGCTATTTTTAGTATACATTGTGATATGTCATTACCCACACCAATTTTCTTCTATGTTTTTAGATTAGTGTATATAAATAGGTTACGAAACAATGCCATTTTATTGCTATATGTTTCCCTTTAATATAAGTGAGAAATCTAATATATTCTCAAAAGCACAGAGTCCAAGAATGATTAAGCATCTCATCTTCATCATAGTTAATTTCTATACCAAAATACATGGGTTGATCCACTTATATACTAGAAACTATACTTCAAACGAAATTTCTAAAAAGTAGGGGCTTACTGAGCATCACTGACTTCTAAGGGGGGGGGGATAGTCTGAAGATGATACAACTAAGAAATAGCAAAGAAAAATACACCATGAATTGGTGACATGTGAGCACAATTATATTCTGTTCATTTGATTCCCCTTGTCAAAGGGGGGGTGGTTGCTCCTCTTGTCATATTTTATTCATTCTGATTCTGGACTTTTTGATGTTATGCTTCTATTCTTATGCTTGGTCAAGGTTCAGTACTTTTCTCCCACCTCTTATCAGGCTCTACTGGTTGAAGCTTCTGTTGGTTTTGATTGGAAGGTCTTGTATGATGTTTTCTTTTGAATCCTTTTTTCTGATGTGGTTTTGAGTGATGTTCTACTTTTTTCTTCTGTTGGTTATCGTTGGCTGAAGGATATGTGATTTGTCCTTGGGTTGGTTTGTCTTTTCCATGTTTGATGTCATCCAAGGATGGGATTCTATGCTGGCTCTTGCCTATGGAAGTGCTTGAAATGGCTTCGTATGGTTCTCCTTTTTTTAAGGCTCTTTTGGGATTCTTTGAAATGATATTCATATCCTTTGAAAACAGGAGTTTCGACTGACCAAAAAAGGAATATATCTATGATTGAGTACCATGTTATGAAGAACATACACCTTGGTGTTCAGCTTCATATCAGGGATTGTATCTTTGGTATTTGTTTGTATAGATTCCTACTTTCTGGCTGTATATGTTCTAAAGGTTTCTAGTAGGTGAGCTTGTAGAAGATGAGGTTGTAGGTTTGGAAACCATGTTGGTGGTTTTGAGGTTTACGAATTCTCCTTTGATATTGGCGGATAGGACCCAGGCTCCTGTTCATTTTTTGATTCAGTTCAAAATGATTAGAATGTGCCTGGGTCCTTATTATAAGTATGTTCTTTTATCCTTTTAAAAACTATTTCAAACATAGTGTCATGTACTCATAAAACTAAAGTGGCAGGAATCTATCCCATTTACATATAGGTCAGAGAATAATAACCTCACTAACTCATTTAGAAAATTTACAATTTTTAGATGAATCCTTCTTGTCATAAAATTTGTGGTACTATCAAAATAATAAGATGATAAAATATCTTGTAGTAGTGTTTTGATAAACACAGAAGTACAAGACTATAGTAAAAATTTGGAAAGACACCAGTAACCTCTTTAAATAGGTCTCACACCTTCTATAGTAGTGCATTGATACTCCAAATTAAATAGGTCTCACACCTGTACAAAATAAGCTAGACACCATTAACCTCTTTGATAATCTAAAATATGAGTGTTGATTCAACAAATAGATAATAAGTGTCACCTCATTGTATGAAATACCAAGATACATCAAATTATAGAAAATACTAGTTACTTCATTGAAATTCTCAAAGAAGGATTAGTGAGCATTGGACCAATTGCAAAGATATAGCCTCTATATAGGACATGATCTCCTCTATTAGATTTCTTTTCAAGCTATCATGTCTAACACAATAAAGTTGGTTATGACAAGCAATAAAAGGTTAACTGATGTTATACAACTTTTTCTGAAAATATATAACATCGTTACTTGCCTTAACTAGAGCAGGAAACAGTCAAGCACATCATGTTGGCACTGGCCAAGTATGAATACATTTTATACAAGATGTGTGGTATCAATTATTTTCCATGTTGACTTTTATGGACTTATGACAAAAATAAAATAATTGTGCAGGCAAACTTATCAATGCAAACTCCACTCCATATAAGACATTCATCATTTAAGAAGGGACAAGTATGTTTGTATTACTATGAATTGCACTTCATTTTACGTTTATATAAATTTGTTATGTAAACTATATTTTGTTTCTAGGATGTGTATCTGTTGATTTTTATAGATCCAGATGCTAGAATTGCATTCGGTCGAGTCTCTGAGGTTGACCCCATGAAAAGGGTGGGAGGTGCAATTTTAGGCTCATCATTTGTTGTTGTTTTTGTAGAGGTTGCTTTGTTGGGAAACGAACCTCTAGTTAGACCTTATGATCAATATCAATTTGTTGATGATGTTGTTGGCAACATCATAGCATGGCTGAAAACACATACGTTGCCAAGGTGAGCATAAAGTATTGCTTATATTGTTACATAATTGAAAACAAAAGTAGTATCTAAAGTCATTTCCATTTGTTGCAGGACATGAAGTTTAAATTTAATTGCATTCTTGGATACTATCTAAAGAGAGGAGAGCTATAGTTGTTTTTATTTAATCCAATTTTTTATTTGTACATGCCAATCCAAAGTAATGGTGTTTCATGTCCATTGTCGTAGACAATGTTGCCAAATAACAATCCTATTTTGTTTTGACATACTTTTAATTTTGTTATGGAGAATCTTAGTATTATGGATGATACACACATTATGATTGGTTTGTGGTTTTTAGCTATGAGCAGTGTTTTAGCTTCTTGTTTATGGGTACGGATGAAAATTTTAGTTGAAAATGAATTACGATTATTTGATCCATTTCTTTCCATTTTGTAATTACTCAGCTAGTAAATGGATTATTATGGTTTGGATATTCAAAATTTACAACTAATGTGGATGGGTGATGTGGACTGAATAATTTTTTTTAATGTAAAAACTACTGCAGTAAAAGGGTAATTGTCCCTTTTGTATGGCAGCCACACATCGTATACCATGATTTTCTGTTTTCCAACCTATGCAGGTTTGATTCTGTTTGATAATATCTTGGAATGCAATTGCTTATATAAGCAGGAATGCATATTGTGGGTGCTTCATATTTGTGGGCTTCATATCCAACTTGCATCATGTCAGATCATGATATATTTCTTATGACATATTAATTTTTCTTTCATTACTTGATCACATACTGCAGGATATCTTAACACTATAGGGATCAAGATTCTAGCAACCACACTACAATCTTCAAGCTCCACCCAACATTTTGATGAATCCTAGACTAGTTGTTGCAACATTTTAAATGAGACTATTCATATATTTATTGGTTCTTTTCAGGTCAATTTGTTATGCAGTAATACTTTTTTGAAATCTTTACGTTGTAGGCAAGGGTATTTTTTTATATGTATATGGTTTTTGGGAATAATGTGATACGTCCACCCATTGCCTGAAAGCATACATCTGCCATGCATAAATATTTTTTGTATTTCCCAGGAAATTTGTTCCAAGTTTCTTATAGATATGTGCCCTAACATAGATATAGGAGACATCGATGTTTATCTTGAGGTCTCACATCACTTGAGGTCTCAGATCTTACCTTCAGGGTAATTCATTTGAGTTGTGCTTGTATGTGGATGAAACATGACTTTATATATGTAAAGGAAAATGAGTTGTTAGAATGAAACAAGTAATATTCTGACACTACTTGTCTCTGATTATTTTAGAAAACATCATCAGATAGAGCTCAAGTATTCAGACCATCTGCCTTGCCTAAATGTAGGGAGGCCCAAGTGACCCACTTATGTACCTATTGAGGTGTGTTACTTCTACGAGTGATGTTCTGTTTTCTCACTGTGTTGTTTTTGAATGTTTTGTTTTTAGTACTAAGTATAATATAGCCTGGTGTTTTGTTCTGCCAGTTTAGTTAATAAATTATTTGTTTGTTTTTGGCCACTAACTAACATAACTTGGTGTTTTTCCTTTTGCAGAGGCACACTAAGTCATTGTCAACATTTCAGAGGTCTACTCTGGTTGAGAAGTCCAGGCAGAAGCCTCAAGAAAGAATGGGTGTTCTTAGTAATGTGGTTTCCTCCATGTTCCCTTAATGGTTAAAATAGCATTTGTATATTTGTCTTTTTTCATTTACCCCCTCCATCTAAAATAATACCCTTTCTGTAACATGTGGTTGTGATGCAGGCCCTAAAAGCCAATAACTATGGTAATGATCCTCTGCTGACTGTAACTCTGTACTTGGAGTATAAAGGCCAATCTCAAGAGCTGACAACCTAAGACACAAGCAGAGCAACATAGAACACCCCAGATAAGAAAAATGAACACAACGACATATAGATTTGAGCCCAACAAAAATAATGGGACGAAAAACCCATATATATGCTAAGGAGTCAAAATTCAAAACTTACAACAGCTATTGATGCCTTGTCCGACTGCCCAGGGCTCCCATGGGACACATCCATTCCAACTATAATAGTTGGCACTTGGGAGATCTTTGGCATGGATGGAGGATGCTCATGGCTGTGGTGAACTTCTCTGTGCAATGTGACACCCGTAGACCTATTCAGGATCTCATTCGTTGTGGAAACATGAAGGGTGTTGTAAGTAAAATCTTTTATTGTATTTCATTTAAATTAATCAGTTAAACGAAATACATAAAAAGATTTTACTGACAACGCACTTCATATTTCCACAACGAATGAGATCCTGAATAAGCCTGCGGGTGTCACAGCGTGCAGAGAAGTTCACCACGGCTGAGCATCCTCCATCCATGCCAAAGATCTCCCAAGAGCCAACTATTATACTAGGAATGGATGTGTCCCATGGGAGCCCTGGGTAGTCAGACAAGCCATCAATAGCTGCTGTAAGTTTTGAATTTTGACTCCATAGCATATATATGGGTTTTTCGTCCCATTATTTTATGAGATATGAAGTTAACCATTTTATCAAATGTGGTAATATTCTCCCTATATCATGAGTGCTACCATTCCATTATGGACAAATTACATATTAGTAACCATTATATCAAATGTGGTAATATTCTCCCTAATTGTTTGTGTCTTTACTCTCCAAGGTTCAGGAAATACAAAGATTATTCAACAACAATCTTTGAAGTGATATTCACTTCCACAGCTTTCCCAAGTTCCTGGATCATTGCTCAAGCTGCACTTCAAGCTATGCTCAGTGCCATCTGAAATGTAGTGTCCTTCAGATTCCAAAATGCGATATTTAGATTGGATGCATTCAATTCTAGAAATTGGATTAAATTTGTTTTTAGGACTTTGTGCCCCTCATTTTTAAAGTATTATACCATGCTTGCAAAGGTGAAAGGCTTGGAACATGCACATCATTCAATGGAATTTGATCAGGTATGTTCTTCAATTCTTTCTCAACACCTTAAAGTCCTACATAACACGATTTACTAGTTACTTACATCTTGGAAGACATATCAAACAACATATGCACATGCCCCATATTTATTGCCTAATTCACTGATGTTAGTACATATTTTACAAACTATTTGTTGTATATTGCAGGAACTACAATAATATACTTAGACATTTCAGTTAAGGTGTCTATTTCACACATGTTTTTCTTTAAACTTCCAGGAGGCTACATCTATTTATCCTACCCTCTAGTTTAAGGTTTTTAAACCTATTTGCTTATTGTGAGTAGAGTCTATTCAGAGTTGTGATTGTGTTTCTAAATGTGATAGTTCCTCACCTCATATCTACCATGAACCAATTGCAAAACTTATGGGAAATTCGACAATCAGACTCCTGAGAACCACTACGATTGGGAAAAATAATATAGAAAAATGATGTGATTGGTTGTTAAATTCCTTACACCTTCATATATAGGTTGTTGTTTTAATTCCTATTCTAATCTAGTTGTTTGATTGCTAATGCAATGTGTATAAATATGAATGGTGTGCTTATTATCGACCGTGTTATATTGTTCACTTATACATTGGATAATGAACCAATGACAAAAGAATTATGTGCTACAAGCTAGGAACATGCCAACCAACCATCCACTCTACACATCTGAGTTGTATAGATAGGTAAATCTATGTTCTGCTATGTCTAGCTTTGATGGTTTATATACTAGAGATGGAATGCAACATGAACATTGCTTTGATAGAGATGGAATGTAAATTTCTTTTTTGATGAACCAATGTACTTTCATTCTAACTGTAATCATGTACTAGTGACATTTTTTGATGAACATTGCACTTCTATTGCTGCAACTTGCAAGAGGAATTAACAATTCTTGAAAGTTTGTTTTGGTAATGGTTTTTTCTAATTTCAGAGCTAAAACCTGAGAAGAGCATGAAATTGCATTAGGCCCTTGGAGGAAGCTATCAAAGGAAAATGAAATTGCAAAGCAAGAAAGAAAGGTTTGCTTGGCCATTTGTCAGTTAGTCTGTTGGTGGATTCGACATGGATGTTGCAGCTACTCTGTATTAGGCCACTTGTTGCACCAGAGTTTAGAATCTATAGCTCTTCCAGTTCTGGAGATCAGTGTATCTATCATCTCTTCCTAGTAGATGAAATTGGAAATTCCACATGTGGCCTTTTTGGGACTACTGTTGCAACAATGGGGATGTTGAGTACTGCTGCATATGTATTGACTATGGATATGTTTGGACCTATTGTTGATAATGCAGGTGGCATTGTTGAGATGAGTTAGTAGGTAAATTATTTGCCCTTATTACTTGCTGCTTTACACTAAACAAGCCCTTATTATTTGCTGCTTTACACTAAACAAGCACCTTCAGCATGGTTTTTTTTTGTTTAACCATCTAGAACAAGGATACATGTATTTTTTGTTTAACTTTTTTCTTTGGACTTAGGTTGAGGCTTTGGACATAGCTATCACCTTGCTGCTATGATTCCTAAACACAGCAATCAATTGCACCCTTTTATCAACTATAAAGGATGCATCCACATTGATTTTTATGTAGCCCACCTGAGGAACACACCACCTGCATTCTTTTCTATCCACATTAGTGCTTTTAAAAGATCTGTTCTGTAGTCTCATCTCTATGAAGCTATATGAGCCCAATGGAGAATGCTATGAGCTGTCAAGTAAGGCTGAACAGTCATGCTAGTGAAATTTGTTAGGTGTGAAAACTATTGGGACTATCAAAGTTTGTCAGTATATATTTTATATGATTCTAAAATTGTTCTCTCAGTATTAAAGAGTTGTTTCTTTGGTTATAAATCATGATGCTTGTAGGGAACCAAGTGATCACCCTTCCTTATACCTTGATTGTGTCAAGACTGTTGTGCATTGTAATGCACCACACACAGTAGACATAGAATGATGGATGCAAAGATTTGTAACCTAAAACGATGGATATCAAGAGCTAGGAAGACCAAAATGGAGATCTGGAGCTCAACCGTACTGCTATGATAGTGATTTGAATAGGGAGCCAGTGACTGGAAGGTACAATGCCTTCTTACTTGTTTTCTTTGTTCTCTATTTTACCATGATCATATTTCCCTCTTATTCTTAATCAATAAGGGACAATCATTGATACTTTGGATTTTGTTTTTCCTTAATTATTCAACTTGATAATGTTTTTTTATAATGGAAAAAGGATCATCTTATTATCCACAAAGATCTCCAGCGTCTATCCATATGATGCTATAATTCACACACTTTTCACGGTTGAGATGCTACCTTATGCATTGCTAGATACATGAAACTGGTAACTACAAGCACATAACCAATCAAAACCCTTGCAGTAGGTGGAATTAAATGATCGAAAAGAAAGCTTAATTCAACTTGTGTTTTGCTGGCATGATACAAATAAAAGATAAGTCACTTTTTAAATGTTTCCAGATTTGATGTCAATGACGTGCATTAATTATTTTCTGAGGCTACTTTCAAGCCTTTCAATTGCCGCACCCACCCTGCTTCATGCATCAATTTCACCAGAATCAGACGCCAACGGAACTACACTCCGCTCAGCTGCCTTCTCTACAAGTTTCAGATGGGCCCAACCGAGTGGAAAGCAAAAGGTAGCTCCAAGTGCAGAACCAAGGAGCATATTCCGCACTCGCCATCTCAAGGAACCAGGTAATATGAGACTAGATACAGTAGCAGTTGCTGAGCCAGCTCCATCAATGTTGAAGACATCATGTATGCCACGTTGTTCGGCAAGAAGATTTTGCAAACCATAAAATGCAGCAATAAACATTGTTGTTGTATTCAATATAAGGGGCAAGGTAAAACATCCTCCCCATGTAATTCAATATAAGGGGCAAGGTAAAATGTTGTATGAAAGTATATCATTGGTGTTGTATTCAATATAAGGGGCAAGGTAAAATGTCCTCCCCATGTAATTCTCAATTGATTATAAATAAAAAATATTCATACTTTCAGAAAAGTGAGTTTGTCTACAATTGACATTCATTTAGAAATAATGATAATGAATTGAAAACTGAATGACTAAAAGCCATGAAAATATAGTAATACAGAACTAGTAGTCATTAGTGGCTTTTTTTATACGCCATTAAACTCAATAAGAACATTTTCATACACCAACATAATACAAAATAGTGGCATTTGTATAAAAGCCAATTGATGGATAGTGGCTTTTTTGTAAATGTTAAATGATGTTTTAGTGGCCTTTATTTGGCATTTATTGGAAGGGACAAAAGACAAACATTTAGTGGCATTTACAACTTACGCCACTATCTTTCTAGTGCATTGGTACTAGAGGCATTTTTTTTAGTGTCAACAAATGCCACTAAACATGTTTCGTGGCGTTTATTTTTTTTAGTGGCATTTCTAAAAGGCCACTAATGTGAGTGTTTGTTGTAGTGCTAATTTCAACATCATAAGCCCAATTAAAGTCTATGATTTCTCTTTTATACTAAAATCACCATCTTTATCCTTTTAAGAACCTTGCAGGCCTGCTGGGCGTCTTGAGTGAAGCTGGGAGCAAGGGAAAGATAGCCGACCACCCTAGATCTTTGTGGTAGCTTCGTGCCTCCACCGAGATCCCACCACAGCTGCTAGTTGCCCCCGAGATAGCCCTATGCTCTCTTGGTTAGGGTTGTACAGAAATAAGAAGGAGAAGAGAGAGGGGGATGGATGGAACTCTCTTGGGTTCGAGCCAAGGGTTCTACCTTTATATAGGGGAGGGTAACGAAGCCCTAGGATGTCTATCCATGAGATAACAAGTTCCTTTCCCAATAGGGAACCAAGTTCCTTAATTAGGAAGCAATCTTCTCTCTCATCATTATCTTCTTAATAAACCATATTCCTTGGATATTTAGGAATTCGAAAAGTAGTGGAAGTTATCAACTTTAGTGCATTAATGATTAAGAAACCCTAATTTAAGAATATTAATGTATTGAGAAGGGTTATATGGATGATTAAAGTTGATATTAACATGTTGATTATAAAAAGACGCATTAGATCTAAAAGGATGAACTTTATGCGTAATTTGATTAATTTAGGGTTCCATGTACATAAATAAGCTTTAATGGGCCTTGAAACCCTAATGTTAGTAATTATGTTTCTTAATGGCTTTAATTGGTCAAATTCATGTATAAAGCTGAGATTTGATGGTTCTAATCTATTTTGAGTATAAAAGTTCCTAATTGTGGATGAATACCCTTAATTTAGTAATTAGGGTTTTCTAGTGGATTAATGTGGAATTAATGATAAATAGAGTTCATATATGAATTAGACTATAATGAAATATGAGTTGTTAATTTGAAAGAAACCGAATGTGATAATTGGGTCCAACGATCTTGAAATAACTTAAAAGGATAAAGATGGTGATTTCAGTATAAAAGAGAAATAATAGACTTTAATTGGGCTTATGATGTTGAAATTAGGGTTTGTGAACTAAGAGAGCATTAAATGTGATAAAAGTATTATGGATTCTAAAACCTTAATAAAACCCTAAAGTGGCCTAGAAAGCCTAAGATGGAATCCAAGTCTATCTTGAGAATGTTTTGGATAAACTATAACACTTGGATGTTACACATACAGTTCAGGATATCATTGATTGCTTGTTTGATTGTTCTTTATCATTATTGCTTGGACATCAAGATGCTCTGGATCAGGTATATACACCACAACATAATGGTGTGTCATAAAGAAGGAATCATACATTATTTGTAATGACCCCGCCTCCCGGTAACCCCCAATTAAGGGAGACCAAGAGGTCAGAGTCGTTATCCCAATTAACTGGATCAAAGGTTCGACAAATAATCAGTAATAATTATAAAATTCTACCAAACTATACTGAAAGCTGGTATAAAATAAAACTTTGCATACCTTATAAAAACTTTGGATATCTACTTCTATCCACAACTGGAGTCTATTCTAACTAATCCTCCTTTGCACTTTAATACTTAATTTCACAATATGCCACTTTACTATTTGTCTTTTTCCAACTTGTACCTAAAACACCGATAAACAAAACATCGGTCAGCATAAATGAATATGTCGGTATGTGGGTACAAACAAAATATCACACATAAGGCTAACAACCTATTTATCACAATCAAAGTAATTAACAATTCAATTTACATTTTCAATGTGACATTCTCCATTGATTTTGCCCTAACCCTAGAATACCCCCCCTTTAGGGTTTCTCTTTTGTCATTGACTTAAGGCCACCTTCTCCATCATGAGCTTGGTACTTGGGGTCACCTCTCATGGTGCCCATTAGTCATGCAATAAAGGCCACCTTCTCTATCCTGAGCTTGGTGCCTGGGGTCACCACTCATGGTGCCCATGGGTGTTCCTTCTTGGGCTTGACCTCATTGCATCATCCATCAGGGTGGCATGTGGGTGAGATAAGACACACTTATATCATAATTGTGATCATCATAGTGACTTTATTATTTACAAGTATGAACATCCAAACTGATAGTTTGTATTCAATGTGATCAAACATCTAGAAAACCTTCGGGAAACTAATGCAATTAACTATAATTAACCACATACACTAGTACATAACCCACCTTTAGTGTCAGTTATTTAAGACCTTTAGTGTCAGTTTCAATACGACACCTATGTGGGAACTGCTAAAAGGAAGAAACCTTCGTGCACCACCGAAAACGTGCCAGCAGGGGGATATAGGCGTCGATTATTATTACGTAAATCGACGCCATAAACATTCACGCTACAGAAAGGGCGCCATCTAGGATACCATCAGCGTCATTTTTTTATTGATAACTAACGCCATATCACATGCTGCCACGGCCGTGCTGGACAACACAGTCGTGGTGTCTGGCATCATTAGGCGTCGGTTTTAGCTATTAGCCGACGGTGTAAGTATCCATCAGCGTCGGTTTATTATTGATAACCGACGCCATCTCACCTGCTACCACGACCATACTGGCCAGCACGGGCGTGGTGTCTGGTCTCATTAGGCATCAGTTTTAGCTATTATCCGACGCTGTAAGCATTTGTCGTCGATTTTTTCAAATAATCGACGCCTATTGTATGTATTTTTTTTATCAGTCTGTAGGCCTGCTATGGCTGGTCGCAGGATGAGAAACCTGCAGTTCAGTTATGAACTATAAGTTTTACGACATCCATTGATATCATCCAACAACAGGCCACAAACATGCAAAATTAACAATATTAATTTTCACACATTTAGCAACCTACAGTTCCATTAGATTTTCACACATGTAGAAACATTCATGTAGCAATCTGCAGTTCCATTCATTTTCACATTCACACATGTAGAAACATTCATATAGTAACCAGCAGTTTCATTCATTTTCACATTCACACATGTATAAACATTCAGACACATGTAGAAACATTAAGACATGTAGAAACATTCACACATATTACAATTTAGACATTCATTTACAAAATATCATTCTTTAGTCATTATTCTCTATCAACATCCCAATTATATTTTAAAAACCCCACTACTTGTATGGCTTTTGCCCATTCTTCTCTTACATCATTTAATTCTTCTGTCGTATAGGGAGCATGTACATCTAGTAAGGCCTTTCCTATAGTGTGGTCAGTTTTAAATACCTGCAAAGAGAATGATGTATATATATAATTAATAATATATAAATAAGATTGATATATTTCATATTATCTAATGAGACTATATATAATACCTCAGGAATGGTATCGATGTCCACTGCGGCATATTTGATAATCATGTGCATAAATCGCATCACATAGTATGTACATGCCCATCCGTTGTCTTGTGTAGCATACTATAAATTGAAACATACAAAATATAAAAAAATATAACTAATTAAGCACTGTTCACATAAATAATATATACATTACAGTTGGGAACTTACTTCCACATTCTTCCAAATTATTGGCTGGTTCTTTTTCATGGGGATCTTTCCTCCAGCCTTTTTGAACTCATCTAAACCCCTACATGTTAATGTAACACATTACATTGCATAATTAAATAGTAATGTAATAACATATGTTAACGAATATGAAAATGAAATATTTCTCATCGGAATAATGTCATTTTTATTGTGTGTCCATATTTTGAATTCAATTTAGTCCCCTTAGGATCTAGATAATAGACAGTGAACGTCTCGGGGACAATAACTAGTAACTCCCAATGCATACCCCTAGAGTTAAAAAAGTTAAAAATTAATAACTCAAAATCCACAATAAAAATGTAATTTTCTTAAGTCCAAATTATAAGAAAAGTAAACTTACTCCACATTGAATGGAGCTATTATCACTGTCTTGTTATTTTGAGCAAAATTTGTAAAAGCATCACAGAAGTATTGTTGAACTGACAAAGGGTCTTTAGCTACTAGACTAATCAAAGATGGAATAAAAAATCCTACATGTTCGAATGAAAAATCTACACATATCTTGTCTAAGTAACTACAAAACATGTATTACGTATGCATTAATATATAAGAAACCAGATCACCAGATCCTACACAAGGTATATGGATGTATAAAGAAGATTTCACCTTATTCATAGCTCTATCACAGATGTATTCAGCCAATCATATCGAAACAACTCCAAAATATCTTGTATAAATAGTTTGTTTTCGAATGATTGACCTACATCATCCGCATCTATAGAAACAATTATAAGGAAATTTATATCATGTTCGCCTAACCATATTGCCATACCCCTACAATTAGGACCTAACGAGATAGGTAGGTCATGTGGAACCCAACTTGGTAATGTAGGAGGTGGAGGTGGAGGCCTAGATGTTGTGGGTGTCTTCTTTTTAACCTATATATATATATATATATATATATATATATATATATATATATATATATATATATATATATAATTTCAGATCAATTGACATCATATACACACACTAACAATTTAACATAATGTAAATTTACCATACAATTTTAGTATAGACGACATCCGATTTTGGCCACAATATCACTCTACCTTCTGCCTCACCAAGCATTTCACAATCTGGGTGGGCATATGGCAATGGAAGATCCATCCACTTGGGGAATATATGTAGCGGGCTCACACGAACCCAACCGGCTGGTAATGGAGACCCATGAAACATTTCTCCTTGTAGGGATGGGTAAGTCGACGCCTCTGCAACGACATATTCTTTACTTTTTAGACGGCATGGCTTCAACCCCTACAAATTTGTAGAAAAAATGTTATATACATATATATATATATATCATCTTGAAAAGACTAGTTACTATGTCATAAAAATACTTACAGTAAATGTGCTAGGTGGCGGGTCTACAGGATTACTACTCCCAACCTCTGTAGTAGGAGTAGAGCGGGACGCCATAGGTACTATCTGCTGAGTGGCAGTTAGAGATGACTGCCACTTGCTCATTGCTTCATGGAGTGTCTTATCAACTGCTTCCTTGATTCTCTTATCAACTACTTCATCAACTCTCCTATCAACTATCTTATCTACCTATACATGGATAAAAGAAACATTAGCTTTTGATTATTGAATTCTCTTTTACAGTAACATTCTAAAGAAAGAATAGGTTACCTCTTCTTGTGAAATTCCCGCTTTAGGGACATGTTTGCGCGGGGATGGCCCAAAGAACGCTTTGATGCCCACACCAGCGCCTACAGCCCTAACACGTCCAGGATGCTCTGGGTTACCCAGAGCAATTGTCAATTCATCCCTTGTGCCCTCAGGGATGAACTTGCCTTGTTTCCTCAGCTCATGTAGCTCCCTCTAATTGCCAAAACAAAAATTTGTAATTAAGTAAACACCACAAATAATCAATATTCGAACGATTGCTCTAAGAGTTGTATTTTACCATTTTTGCAGCCTCCTCAGCAGTTGCAAGCTTCTTTATTTCTTCCTTCTTATTTTACCTCCAAGCTATCCAGACATCATGGCAAGGCAAAGGTGTGGTACCTATAGTAGAGGACTCCTGAGTAGCAGTAGACTGAGCAATAGACTCAGCCTGTAGTCTTTGGCGAATGCATGCATACCCCTTTGGACCCATTGTGCGGTCATGCCCATTCAGTGCACGCCTTGCTCTTTGCGCCTCACCGAGGGCCTAGTTAGTATGCACATTAATGATTTGGTTAGCAACACTAAATGTTAATCTTGAATAGGTGAATACAACATATATTAATTAAATTGGGAGTGACGCCTAATACCTTGAATTCATCAGTTTTTCTTGAAGCAACAAACGTGTCCCATTCTTCTTGGTCCAGGAAGTTCCACTGTTCAGTGGCTGTCTTCTTTCTCTTATCATCTTCTTTTATGTATTCTCAGGTGAGATTTGTCCTATATTCCTTAGGACTCTCCCACAGTGTTGCATCATGCATTTACAATGCAGCTTTTTATCCAATGCAAATATACTCTGCAAAATAGAATTGCTATTAACTAGTATCCAAAAAATTAGTAATCTACAAAATAGAATTGCAAATTAATAATAACTCATGCATAAATCCTTCAATATTACGTCTTTCTTCTCCTTAGGAACTTTATGCCAAGAATCTATCTTACAACCGCAATGGCTACGAGTAACATACCCAAGATATGAAACAAACAAACTGTGATTCACTCTAATTGCATTTCCTGCATTATCAAAATCCACAACAAGTTTGGGTCCATTGCCCCTTAGTGCTGTTAACTTCATCATAGTGATGCCCCTTCTCTTGTCAACTTTTTGGTGTTGCTCATCAAGTACCTCAAGTGCTTCAGAGGGTACATGTGCATCATCAACCTAAAGTTTGACAAAATAAATACACTTACAGGATATAATTATAAATGGACATATAGATATAAATATATGATATATTTTTAAAACTTACATTGTGAGGCGACGCATTGATGTCCTCACCCTCACGGTAATCATCAGCACGGTCATCAGGAGAATGATCAGCCATCTGAAAGTTCACATTCACATTGTAAAGTGTACATTGTAAAGTAATTCACATTGTAAAGCTCACATTGTAAAGTTCACATTCACATTGTAAAGTAATTCACATTTTAAAGTTCACATTTTAAAGTAATTCACATTGTAAAATTCACATTGTAAAGTTCACATTCACATTGTAAAGTAATTCACATTGTAAAGTTCACAATCAGAAAAATAAAACATATGAAAAAATATAAACATGCCTCTAATATTGCGATTTTTTATCAATTAAAAATCCTTCATTGTGATCTCCGCGCACATACAAGTCATCATTATCTTCAATATTTGCTGGTGTTGGCAACCCAACTGAGAATGGACTGGAGTCATCATACTTATCATAGTACTCTTCTTCATCTATAGGATCTTCAATGAACTGTCTTTTACCATGAAGAACAACTGACCATTTATCATTTGCAGGATCATCGATATAAAATACTTGTTTTGCCTGAGATGTCAATATGAATGGTTCACCCTTCTCGCCAATCTTTTCAAAGTTCACTAAAGTGAAACCCAATTCATGCACTATAACTCCTTTGGTGTTATCAATCCAATTAATTTGAAGAGAGGAATTCTGAAATCTATGTAGTCAAACTCCCATATGTCTTCAATGACATCGTAATATGACATTTTAGCTTCACGTGGACTCTTATCCTTTGCACTTGCAAAAAACATAGTTGACGCTTGAAGGGTGACCCCACTGTTTTGTACGACACTCTTATCATCTTGGTACTTTGTGTAATATGTGAATCCATTAATGTCATACCCTTCATAAGAAATAACATTCAATTTTGGTTTAAAGTCGAGGCATTTGATAGTTTCAATAATATCATCTGGTGTTTGAGATAGTTGATGTAAGACTTTATCTTCAAACCACTTAATAAATGTCTTGTTATGCTCTCTAGCAAGCCACATTATATTGGCTTGAGGATATTGTCTCTTGATGAAATTGGTATGTTCCTCAATATAAACACTCACTTCGTCCATGTTGTGTAAAATATACAAGTGACCTTGTTCCAACTGCTCATGGCTGATTACTTTCACCCGTGATCCCAAAATTCCTTTTCCAAATTGCTCCTCAATATTCTTGTCATTACCAGGAGTGCCATTACCACTGAAAAAGTCATTGCAAAAATCCATAACCTCTCTCACCACATAACCCTCAATAATACTCCCTTCATGCCGATAACGGTTTCGAACATCACTTTTAAAAATGCTCATGTATCGTTCAAAGGGATACATCCAATGCAAGAAAACTGATCCCAACATTTTCACTTCCCTAGTCAAGTGGACAACAAGATGTACCATGATATCAAAGAACGAATGAGGGAAATACATCTCAAGCTGACATAGGGTAACAACCACTTCTCTTTGCAAATTATCGAGAGTATCAGGGTCAATAACTTTGCTGCACTGACTATTGAAAAAGAAACAAAGTCTGGTGATTGCAAACCTTACATGCTTCGACAATATAGATCGAATTGCCACAAGCAATATTTGTTGCATTAGAGTGTGACAATCATGAGATTTAAGACTTATCAACTTCAGATCTTTCATTGATACCAATCTACGGATGTTGGATGAGTAACCCTGTGGCACCTTAACATTTACCAAACATTCACAAAAAGCTTTCTTCTCCTTTCTAGACAATGTGTAACAAGCGGGAGGTAAGTATGTCCTCCGATTTCCCATTTCACGTAATTCTATTAATTCTGACCTTATTCCCATTTCACGTAGGTCCAGTCTGGATTTTATCCCATCTTTAGTCTTACCTGGTATATTCAACAAAGTACCAATGACACTATCACATACATTTTTCTCAACGTGCATGACATCGATACAATGCCTGACTGTCAAAGAACTCCAATAAGGAAGATCCCAAAATATTGACTTCTTCTTGAATAAAGATTTGTCACTCTGTGTGGACATAGTACATTGTGATCTCTTACCAAATTCATTGACAAATTCTTTTACTCTTTCATAAACAACCTCCCCTGGTATAGGTTTAGGTGCACTCTGTTCCTCATTCAATCCATTGCATGCTTTGCGCTTCCTACGATACGGATGGAATTTTGTAAGAAACCTTCGATGACCGAGATATACAGTCTTACCGCCATGTTTTAGTCTTGTTGAATTAGTGTTCTCTTCACATATAGGACACGCTTTAGCTCCTTTGACACTATATCCAGACAAATTCCCATATGCTGGAAAGTCATTAATAGTGTAAAACAACATAGCATGCAAATGAAATATCTCTCTTCGTGAAGCATCATAGGTCATCACACCTTCACCCCAGAGTTTCTTTAAGTCATCAATCAGAGGTTCAAGATAAACATCGATATCATTTCTAGGTTGTTTAGGGTCTGATATCAACAACGACAGCATTACATACTTATTTTTCATACACAGCCAGGGAGGAAGATTGTATATAACAAGCATGACTAGCCAAGTGCTATGTTGGCTGCTCAATGTCCCGTACGGATTCATCCCATCTATACAAATCCCAAGTCTTAGATTCCTGACTTCTTCACCAAATTCAGGGTACAATAGATCAATCTTCTTCCACTGTGGGGAATCAGACGCATGTCGTAGGATCCCATCATTATTTTTCTTAACATCTGCATGCCACTTCAAATTCTTCGCATCTATCAGATTGGCAAACAAGCGTTGAAACTGTGATATTATAGGTAGATACCACATCACCTTGGCAGGAGAACTAGTTTTGGACTCCCCCGAAGTCGTCAATTTATACCGTGACGCACCGCATTTTGGACAATCTTTCAAATCCACATATTCCTTTTGAAATAATACACAATCATTCGGGCATGCGTGTATCTTCTTGGCCTCCATTTCCATTGGGCACAACAATTTCTTTACCTGGTATGTTGAGATTGGCAGCTCGTTTCCTTCAGGAAGCATTTCTTTCAACAAAGACAACAATGACGTGAAGCTTTTGTCACTCCATCTATTGTTCGCTTTCAGCTTATACAATCTCAATACAGTGCTAAGCTTCGTAAACTTAGTACAACCTGTGTATAACGGTATCTCAACATCATGCACAATGTTTCTAAACATGGGAGGTGGATCGGTGTGCTCTACCCCACAACTATCCAGCATCACATCAATGATGTTTATTGGAACTGGTTAATTCACATCTACGTCATCGGAGGCAATTTCTTCTTTCACAAAAGTACTGCTATCGACATTCACTGGTTTCGGGTTTGAAATCTCTCCATGTCAGTGCCATTCTGTATAACCTTGTACAATCTCCCATTGTACATGACATGACTTTTGATTTCGTCACCAGTCCTGACTTTCAAGTTGTTACCGCAATGCCTACATGGATAGTAGAACCTATCTTCAGGTTGTTTCCTATGTTCCTCGACAAATCTAATAAACTAGTCAAGACCAGAAATAAACTCTGGGGTGCAGCGATTGTGAATGGACATCCATGATCTATCCATTCTATGATCAAAGAGAAAACAAGTATATATTACAACAAGATTAGGGTCTAGGGTTAACAAATACATGTCATGTCATTCTTATATATAATAAATGTGTACCACCTATCCCATCCTTGAACACCTAATCTCACTAGTAAGTGTATAATGTGTATTGAGTTTTTGAGAAAATTTCGGCAGTATTTCCCCGTTGTTCTCTAAGTACATATGTACTTAGAGAACAAATAGGGAAATGCTACCAAAATTTTCTTGAAAACCCAATACACATTATACACTTACATCCTAAGTGAGATTAAGTGTTCAAGAATAGTCCCAAATCGGGGACTATCCAAGATTTACTCCTAATGAGTAAATCTTGGATGGGTTTCTAGGCCAACAAATAAATGTGATGTCATTCTTATATATAATAAATGTGTACCACCTATCCCATTCTTAAACACCTAATCTCACTAGTAAGTGTATAATGTGTATTGAGTTTTCAAGAAAATTTTGGTAGCATTTCCCCGCTGTTCTCTAAGTACATATGTACTTAGAGAACAAATGGGGAAATGCTACTGAAATTTTCTCGAAAACCCAATACACATTATACACTTACATCCTAAGTGAGATTAGGTGTTCAAGAACAGTCCCAAACTGGGGACTATCCAAGATTTACTCCTAATTAGTAAATCTTGGATGGGTTTCTAGGCCAACAAACACAATGATAGATATGTACATGTTAGGGTTTCATCACAATTGATGTTAGGGTTTCATCAATGTTAAGGTTTAATCAAATCAAATTAGGATGCTAGAATGGACAAGTTTACATCTTATTTCAACATGCATCAAAATTTACTGAATTAGGTCAAGCATTAGGATTAGAAGCACAAATATATGCAAGTAAAAGATTTATTCATATCCTAGGTTGATTTACAATAGAAACATCTCAAGAAATAAACTCAAAGCATTAGATAAATAAATATAATCAGTAGATAAACAAATACAAAGAAATAGGTAAAAAAATAAATGAGCAAAATACCCTCTTTTCTTCCTTCTCCCTCCTTACCAACACCAAGCACGGCCGTGGACGTGTTGGCCTACCACAGTCATGTTGCCTAGCACGGCCATGGTCAGCCAACACAGCCACGGCCATGCTTGTTGTTGGTAATGAGGGAGAAGGAAGAAGAAGAGGGGCATAGAGGAAGAAGAAGAGGGCTACCTGTCGAGCAACTAGCAGCGTGAAGAAGAGCAGCGGCGGGGTGAGGATCAGCGGCGGTAGTGTGAGGAGAAACGACGTCTGTGTGAGTAGCAGCAGAGGCGAGCAGAGAAGGAGGTGGTGTCAGTGTCGAACAGAGTGGCAACAGGAGAAGGAGGTGGCGTCGGCGTCGAACAGAGTGGCAACATGAGAAGGAGGCGGCGGCGGCGGCAGCGGCAAGCAGAGGCACCAACTGTAGTAGGCGACGACAATGCAACAGGAAGCAGGGAAGTCGTCGGGAGTCGGTCGGCTAGCTGTTCGTGATAAAACAGAAGAAAGGGGAAGAGATAGCTGTTTGGGGGTCTATTAAGTTAGTAAACGGCGTCGGTTATCTAACGAACTGACACCTGAACGTATTAAGTGTTGGTTGGTAGGAAACAACTGACGTCCAATTGGATAATCTTTACCCTAATTTTTTTGGCGGGAACCCTATCAACGTCGGTTATCCAAGGAAAACTGACGCCGATATTGGAACTTTTAGCGTAAACGTTATCCTCATCCGGCGTCGGTTATTAGATAAAAAAACAATGTTGTATGTGACACTTTGGGGGTAGTTTTTTTTGCTCAAAAATTAGATTTCGCGGGCTATTTTAGGCGTCGGTTTCTTTTATCTAGCTAACGCTGAATACAAAGCGATACCCATGTCTGGCTGGTCCTCGAATATAGACGTCGGTCTTACTTAATAGCCGACGTTGAATGTTATCAACGTCGGTTTTACTAAATAATCGATGCCCATAAAAGCGATGTTGAATGATGTTTTTGTAGTAGTGTGTAGAGTCCATTGTAATACAATACCACGGTCTCTCAGAAGGTCCTCAAACTCTTGACTTAAATATTTGACACCTCAATCAGATCAGAGTGATTTAATACTCTTACCAAGTTTATTCTCTACTTCATTCATGAAAGTCTTGAACATTTCAAGAGTTTCTAACTTGTGTTTCATAAGATATACATAGCCATACCTATTGAGATCATCAATGAAGGTAATGAAGTATTGATAGCCTCCTATAGCATTTGATCTAAAAGGTCTAGATACATCAATATGTATGAACCCTAGCATTTCACTAGCTCTCTCATTGTGTATGATAAAAGGATTCTTGGTCATCTTGCCTAATAAACAAGCCTCACATGGCTCTAATGATTCAAAATCAAAAGAGTCTAGATAACCATCCTTATGGAGTCTAGATATGTGCTTCTCATTTACGTGCCCAAGACGATAATGCCATAAGTATGTTTTGTTTGAGTTGTCAAGTTTTAGCCTTTTAGTATTTATGTCGTATATGCTAGTCTCAAGTTCTAACAAGTAGATACCATAAGACATAGAGGCATTGCCATAAAAGATCTCATCTTTAGAAATATAAATCATTCCATTCCTAATGTGAAATTCAAATCCACTCTTGTCCATACAAGATACAGAAATAATATTGTTATTAATGACAGGTACATAATAGAAATTCTCTAATTATATTACAAGGACCGTAGGCAAAGATAAACTAATAACTCCAACTATGGTGGCAACAACTCTTACTCCATTAGCGACCCGCAGCTTGACTTGGCCCTTTCGTAAAGGCATACTTTTTATCGGATCTTGCATATTTGAACATATATGAGATCCACATCCGGTATCCAGTACCCATGATGAAGACGTATTTAAGTTTATCTCAATAACGTATATACCTGAAGTGGAGATCTATATCCCCTAGGTAGAGAGGACAATTTCTTTTCCAATGTTCAGCCTAGTGACAATGGTGACAACTGCCTTCGTTGGAGATCCCACCTTTAGCTTTGAGCGCGGATGACTTTGGCTTATGCCCGACTTTAGAATCTTTATTTGCCTTGCCTTTGCCTTTTGACTTTCCCTTTGTCCTATTGATCATCATCACAGACTTGGGCTTGTCTTTCTTCATTTTCCCTTCAATTGTGCTCAACATGCCTAACAATTCTGACAATAGTTTGTCAAGATTGTTCATGTTGTAGTTCATGACAAAATAACTATATGCTTTAGGCAATGATTGTAGAATCACATCAGTGGCCAACTCTTGACCTAGGAGAAATTCCATCTTGGATAGGATTTCTTCGTACCCAATCAAAGTGAGTATGTGGGTGCCAACTGAGTCTCCCTATGTCATCTTGCTTCTGAACAAAGCCTTGAAAATATCATATCTCTCCTGTCTTGCTTGATTCTAATACATGTTCTTGAGATATGTTACCATCTCCATGACATTCATGTTCTCATGTTGCTCTTGCAACTCATAGTTCATTGATCACAACATCAGGCACTTGACATCTACGACGTCATCAAGGTGCTTCTTGTAAGCATCCTTTTCAGCCTTGGGTGCATTAGAGGTGGGTTCCGTTGGCTCTGGTGTTTCAAGGACATAGAGCTTACGATCCTGAATGAGAACAAGTCTTAGTGTCCTAAACCAATTTTGAAAGTTGATTCTGTTAAGTTTTGTTGGGTTTTATAGAAGGGCAGAGAAGCAGCGGAAACAAAAAAAAATTTCTCCCCAAACCCGAAACAAAAGGAATCGCGTCAACATCTATATTATAGGAAAGATGGTTTGTGAATCATACCTTGTCCCGAGGCTTGTTCGGAGACAATACCACGCACCTTGTGCGGTCTTCACCTCCGGTCTTGGACGGTGTCTGTGCAGCTCCTGGTCGCACCGGGACTGAAGACTCCTCCTCCTACCGGACTGTCGGATGACAATTGTCCTCCTGAGCGGCAGTGACCTCCCGCCTCTGAAGTAGTCCACACGGACCACCCGGAACTCCACTCTCCTTGTCCCACAAGGAAGTGGAAGGAGTCGCACCCTCATGTTGACGTACTAGTCGCCAACACACTCTCCTGCTGTCAATTGCAACTGCAGTTGTCCTTCCCTTGCTGCACCTCCCTTTGCGGGAAGCACTTGCTCGGGCTCTCTCTCGGTTACCAAAACCAGAGAGAACGACAACTTTGCAGAGCAATCAACTTGCACTGAGTTGTACTCTGAGAAGCCCCCAATACCCCTATATATAGGCGGGTCATGGGACATGGTTCTCTGTGCCCGGCAATACGGGACTAAAGCAGGAGTAGAAGGGTTCGGGATTTTCCACAAAAAGCAACCATCTCGCAACCTGAACCGATCGGTTCACAAGTGAACCGGTCGGTTGGGGACCTGAACCGATCGGTTCACCATTGAACCGATCATTTGGGACCCTTGAACCAATCGGTTCACTCATGAACCGGTCGGTTGGGGTTCCAGGTTGGTTCCCGATTGACTTTCCTTGTTTCTTTCCCAATTGGTATCGAATACCAATATTATTCCCAATAGAATTGGGCAATTTGAAACGAAAGGAAAATTCTCACCAATCCTACTTTCCCAAGTTGCTCGATTGCACCAGTTGAACCGATCAGTTCAACATTTGAACCGGTCGTTTCACTCTGTGCATGAGCCGATCGGTTCAACAATTGAGCCGACCGGTTCAGCAACCTCAGCCGACCGATTCATCACATGAACCGATCGGTTGGGAATGCAGATTGTGCAGAATCAGTCAAATGCGATTTCAATCAATCCGATACTCCAATCAATGCGTCCAACACCTTGAACATTATGATATTGAGCTATCGATTAATTGAGTGTTTAATTGAACTACTAAACTCCTTTAGTAATCAATCTAAACATTGCTTGTGGACAAAACTCCTCTTCCAGGTTAAATCCTATGTGTGTGACCCTGCAGGTCCATTTCACGTTGGCAGTGAAAGTCCATAACACTTATGACTTCACAAGCAAAGAGCGGTGCCTAGTCACACATCATTGCTACCCAAGTGAAAGTAGAAAGTTGGAGAACAACTTTCATCCTACAATCCGTGAATGGTGTTACAGTGAATGTATAATTCCTTTGGCACTGATATCCAGAATGAACTCGAGGCATGGAACAGTCATCCTGTCAATGTTCATTCATTTCCTTGATCTCAGAGTAGACCGAGTGAGATGTGTATGACATCAATATCACATATTGATTCACACGTGCATGCGCATGCCTTTCTCAATCCTACTCATCAAGTGGCCAAGGATATCAAACTCCCTCAGGAGGGACAAATCCCATATCTATCACTCACCCCTCAAAAGCCCCATGTGTCAAAGCCACCCAATCATCACCTTTATAACAACCCATGTTTCAGGACTGCGTTTGATGATGTCAAAGTGTACCCAACGACATGTGTTGAGTGTAGTGATTTCAGGTCTAAGAATCACACTCACCACCATCACTGTGAGAGATGACTGTGACTACCAAGTCATGGTTCCATGTGTCACTCTCACGGTGGGTCTGTCTGGTACCTTATTCTCTAACAAGTACCTATGTGCTTGGTTTGATATCACCATATCATGACTAATGAGATTCTGTCATCAACCAACACACAATCTAGTCTTTAGTGTTATTGATGTCTATGGTTATTTCCACAATAACAACCGACTAGGGACTAAACAAGAAAGAATACTCTTAGCATCCGTATGATCTCATCGTTTAGGTCCTCAACCCAAAAGCATACGTCATTGAGTAAATCAATCTTTAGACATCTATCATGTTACACCATCATCTCAGAAACAGTTTAAACATATAGATTGGAAATTGCCTTTATTATTATTCAAATCATTTACAAAGTATCCCATTACAATCATCATATGACTTGCTCTATGGGCATACATACCAACAGACTCCCACTTGCACTTAGAGCCAGTCACCAAGGAAACGCAGTCCTTGTGACCTATCATGACCATCATGCTTCTGCTGAGAAAGGGCCTTAGTCAGTGGATCAGCTATGTTGTCTTCAGTTGGTACTTTGCAAATCTTCACATCTCCTCACTGTACGATCTCTCGTATGAGATGGAAGCGCCGCAGTATGTGCTTGGACCGCTGATGTGATCTGGGCTCCTTAGCTTGTGCAATAGCTCCATTATTGTCACAATAAAGCTCAATTGCATCACAGCTACTGGGAACCACACCAAGTTCAGAAATGAACTTCCTGATCCACACAGCCTCCTTTGCTGCATGCGAAGCAGCAATATACTCGGCCTCTGTAGTAGAATCGGCAACTGTTTCTTGCTTGGAACTCTTCCAGCTCACAGCTCCATTATTAAGGCAAAACACAAATCCTAACTGCGATCTGTAATCATCTTTATCGGTTTGGAAGCTTGCATTGGTGTAACCCTTTACAACCAGCTCTTCCTCGCCGCCGTACACAAGAAACTGATCCTTAGTCCTTCGCAAGTACTTGAGGATGTTCTTTACGGCTGTCCAGTGAGCATCCCCGGGATCTGACTGGTACCTGCTCGTCATGCTGAGAGCATACGAGACATCTGGGCGTGTGCACAACATAGCGTACATAATGGATCCGATGGCTGATGCATATGGGATCCCATTCATACGCTCCCTCTCTTCACAAGATTGGGGACATTGAGCTCTAGAGACGGTAACTCCATGTAGCATAGGGACGTTGCCTCTCTTTGAGTTCTCCATGCTGAACCGCTTCAGCACCTTGTCAATGTACGTGCTCTGACTTAGTCCGAGAAGACTTCTAGATCTATCTCTATAGATCTTAATTCCTAGAATGTAGGATGCTTCTCCTAAGTCCTTCATTGAGAAAGTTTTCCCAAGCCAAGTCTTTACCTTCTCTAAGGCTAAGACATCATTCCCCATCAAAAGTATGTCATCCACATACAATATGAGGAATGTGGTCGAGCTCCCACTAACCTTCTTGTACACACAAGGTTCATCTTCATTTTGAACAAAGCCAAACACTTTGACTTCTTCATCAAATCGAAGATTCCAACTCCGAAATGCTTGCTTCAATCCATAGATTGACCTTTGCAGTTTACATACTTTATTGGCATTCTTTGGATCTACAAAACCTTCAGGCTGTGTCATGTACACATCCTCATGAATATTCCCGTTAAGGAATGCGATTTTAACATCCATCTGCCAAATCTCATAGTCATAATAAGCTGCAATAGCAAGCATGATCCTGATGGACTTAATCATGGCAACTGGAGAAAAGGTTTCGTCATAGTCAACACCTTGAATTTGTTGAAAACCCTTTACAACCAATCTACCTTTATAAGTTTGCACATTGCCATCCATGTCGGTCTTTTTCTTGAAGACCCACTTGCACCCTATGGGTTTTACCCCTTCGGGTGGTTCCACCAAAGTCCATACTTTGTTGGAGTACATGGATTCCATCTCGGATCTCATGGCTTCTAGCCATTTCTCAGAATCTTGTCCCTCCATAGCCTCTACGTAGGTAGTTGGATCATCATCTATGATCAACTCTCCACCTTCCTGAGTTACAAGGTATCCAAACCTCTCAGGTTCAAGGCGAGTCCTACTAGATCTACGAGGTCCTTGTGTTACCTGAGGAGACTGAGATTCCACAACACCTTGTGAATCTACATTTTCCTCTGGTACATCTATCGGTTCAATGTTCTCTTGTTGGGCTTGAACCTCTTCAAGCTCTATATTCCTCCCACTATTTCCTTTGGAAATAAATTCCTTCTCTAGGAACACAGCATCCCTGGCAACAAACACTTTGTTGTCAGTAGGGTGGTATAGATAGTATCCCTTGGTTTCTTTGGGATATCCAACAAAGTAACATTTATCAGATTTGGGTCCAAGCTTATCAGGAAACATTTTCTTGACGTAAGCCCCACAACCCCAAATCTTCATAAAAGACAAATTGGGACGCTTCCCAGTCCATATCTCATATGGTGTCTTTTGAACCGATTTAGATGGTACACGGTTAAGTGTAAACGCGGCGGTTTCAAGAGCATAACCCCAGAAAGAAATTGGAAGATCAGCAAAACTCATCATAGATCGCACCATATCTAACAATGTGCGATTCCTTCTTTCAGACACACCATTATGCTGTGGTGTTCCAGGCGGAGTCCATTGTGATACAATACCATAGGCTCGCAGAAGGTCCTCAAACTCCTGGCTCAAGTATTCTCCACCTCGATCGGAACAAAGTGCCTTAATACTTTTACCAAGCTGGTTCTGTACTTCATTCATGAAATCCTTGAACCTTTCAAGGGATTCTGACTTATGTTTCATCAGGTACACATAGCCATACCTACTGAAGTCATCAGTAAAGGTAATGAAGTACTGATACCCTCCTCTGGCATTAGTTCTAAAAGGCCCACATACATCAGTATGTATGAGTCCTAATAGATCACTATCTCTCTCACCTTTATCTAAAAAGGGAGTCTTGGTCATCTTGCCCAACAAACAAGATTCACATGTCTCTATTGATTCATAATCAAAAGAGTCTAGATAACCATCTTTATGGAGTCTAGAAATGCGCTTCTCATTTATGTGCCCTAGACGACAATGCCAGAGATATGTTTTGTTTGAGTCGTTGAGTTTTTGCTTTTTGGTGTTTACGTTGTATACACTTGTCTCCAAGTCTATCAAGTATAGACCATAAGACATAGGGGCACTTCCATAAAAGATCCCATCTTTAGAAATGGAACACTTTCCATTCTTAATAAGAAATTCAAATCCATCTTTGTCCAAACAAGAGACGGAAATGATATTCCTATTTATGGCAGGTACATAATAGCAGTTCTTCAACTCTATTATTAGCCCACTTGGTAGAGTTAACTCATAGGTTCCTACGGCACTGGCGGCAACTCTTGCCCCATTAGCAATACGTAGTTCAACCTCGCCTTTCCCTAAAGGCCTACTTCTCTTAAGATCCTTCACATTTGAACAAATGTGAGATCCGCATCCGGTATCAAGTACCCATGACGAAGAAGTAGTAAAGTTAATCTCTATCACGTATACACCAGAAGTAGAGATCTCTATCTCTGACTTCTTCTTCCATTGTTCCTTCCATCCTCTCCATGTAGAAGAAATTGGTTTGGCGAGAGAACACTTCTCTCCCTTACCTACTTTCTCCTTCACCAACGCATTAAGCGTACATAGAGTGGATTCTAAGGCTCCTGGTATATCTGGATTGTACAGAACACTTCTCACAGTCCTCAACCAGTTATGGAATTTATTCTCAATTAATTTGCCCATTTTAAAAGATGATTCTTTTGCCATTCTACAAGAGAAAATTTACATTTATCAAAACCCTTTTGATTTGATTTGAATAAAATTTGACGATAGTTAATTAGGCCTTTAATTAATTACCGCTCCCACTATTTTGACTCAAATTGGTAGCCCTCACCATCAATTCGGAAGATTGCAGCGTACAATCTTCTAGTGGGTTAAGATCCTAGAATCCTCTAAGCCATGGACCAGCTTTGGCTGTCACCCACAACTCAGATCTTCCGGGTAGGCAACTCTTGCCAATTGCATCATATGCAACTCTTGATGAATGAACATGCGCAACACCTTGCCATGAACATTCCGTGCCTCTGGGCTTAGACGCTCTAAGAATCACCAGTTAAGTCTAACCCAAAAGCCAACACGGTAAACATGCACCCTGCTTTGGCAGAACCTACATGTCGACCCTTCACACTTCCACAAGATAGACGGCGCACCACGCTTTGGCGTAACCTACGCTTGGTCGATCAAGTTTGCCATGTGTGTCGCTAATGGAAGGCGTATAAGACTTAATATTTTAATGAGGGATTTGGTTTTTATATACATATACATATCCAATCACCACAATATATAGTACGTATCATATACATGCTATATCCCACAGAAAACATGCATAAAAGGTAAAAAGCAATGATTATGGCCATCCTATTTGTGATTCCTCGAGCCAAGAGGAATCACGGTCATCTAGGTCTATATCACATGCAACCTGTATAAGATGAAATCTGTGCCTGCCTTTCTGGGTTTGATCAGCTCATCTCCATGACTGATCGGCTCTCCATCAGGTAGGTTGTTCGGGTGCCACCAGCCGATCGGTTCACCGGTCATCGTGCATCTCCTCAGGTCGCCACCCTCTCATCTCGTTCCTCGAATCGACCTTCTGGATCACCAACCGATCGGTTCACTCCTTGAACCGATCGTCTTCATGTTGTCCTTCGTTCTTTGACATAACAGGAAATAAAATCTATCCTATTTACAATCGAATTGAGAAACCCCGAGTTACATTCGGGGGGAGAAAAGGTAGGAAAAGAATTCTCGAATTATTTCAAGTTACATCAGGAATATGAGAAAGGGAATCGGTGTGCAGACCGAGATGCAAGCAACCACACAAACAACCATACACAGATATAGGGGTTTATAGGCCATAATCATGCTACACATCTACCACAAAACTCATTTAAGGGCGACGTGTATTGAGTGCATTAATATTACATATCATATATGTAAATTAGGGATTTGTGGATTGGACATGTATAAAGCCGATATTATTCGCATCGCATGCAATAAATAAAGGCGACAAACCAAAATCGATCATATCGATAATCCTAAAATATAGAGCGGTTGACGTGGCTCTGATACCACTGTTGGGTTTTATTGGAGGGCAGAGAAGCAGCGGAAACAAAAAAAAAATTCTCCCCAAACCCGGAACAAAAGGAATCGCGTCAACATCTATATTATAGGAAAGATGGTTTGTGAATCATACCTTGTCCCGAGGCTTGCTCGGCGACAATACCACGCGCCTTGTGCGGTCTTCACCTCCGGTCTTGGACGGTGTCTGTGCAGCTCCTGGTCGCACCGGGACTGAAGACTCCTCCTCCTACCGGACTGTCGGATGACAGTTGTCCTCCTGAGCGGCAGTGACCTCCCGCCTCTGAAGTAATCCACACGGACCACCCGGAACTCCACTCTCCTTGTCCCACAAGGAAGTGGAAGGATTCACACCCTCCTGTTGACGTACTAGTCGCCAACACACTCTCCTGCTGTCAATTGCAACTGCAGTTGTCCTTCCCTTGCTACACCTCCCTTTGCGGGAAGCACTTGCTCGGGCTCTCTCTCGGTTACCAAAACCAGAGAGAACGACAACTTTGCAGAGCAATCAACTTGCACTGAGTTGTACTCTGAGAAGCCCCCAATACCCCTATATATATAGGCGGGTCATGGGACAGGGTTCTCTGTGCCCGACAATACGGGACTAAAGCAGGAGTAGAAGGGTTCGGGATTTTCCACAAAAAGCAACCATCTCGCAACCTGAACCGATTGGTTCACAAGTGAACCGGTCGGTTGGGGACCTGAACTGATCGATTCACCATTGAACCGATCGTTTGGGACCCTTGAACCGATCGGTTCACTCATGAACCGGTCGGTTGGGGTTCCAGGTTGGTTCCCGATTGACTTTCCTTGTTTCTTTCCCAATTGGTATCGAATACCAATATTATTCCCAATAGAATTGGGCAATTTGAAACGAAAGGAAAATTCTCACCAATCCTACTTTCCCAAGTTGCTCGATTGCACCAGTTGAACCGATCGGTTCAACATTTGAACCGGTCATTTCACTCTGTGCATGAGCCGATCGGTTCAACAATTGAGCCGACCGGTTCAGCAACCTCAGCCGACCGGTTCATCACATGAACCGATCGGTTGGGAATGCAGATTGTGCAGAATCAGTCAAATGCGATTTCAATCAATCTGATACTCCAATCAATGCGTCCAACACCTTGAACATTATGATATTGAGCTATCGATTAATTGAGTGTTTAATTGAACTACTAAACTCCTTTAGTAATCAATCTAAACATTGCTTGTGGACAAAACTCCTCTTCCAGGTTAAATCCTATGTGTGTGACCCTGCAGGTCCATTTCACGTTGGCAGTGAAAGTCCATAACACTTATGACTTCACAAGCAAAGAGCGGTGCCTAGTCACACATCATTGCTACCCAAGTGAAAGTAGAAAGTTGGAGAACAACTTTCATCCTACAATCCGTGAATGGTGTTACAGTGAATGTATAATTCCTTTGTCACTGATATCCAGAATGAACTCGAGGCATGGAACAGTCATCCTGTCAATGTTCATTCATTTCCTTGATCTCAGAGTAGACCGAGTGAGATGTGTATGACATCAATATCACATATTGATTCACACGTGCATGCGCATGCCTTTCTCAATCCTACTCATCAAGTGGCCAAGGATATCAAACTCCCTCAGGAGGGACAAATCCCATATCTATCACTCACCCCTCAAAAGCCCCATGTGTCAAAGCCACCCAATCATCACCTTTATAACAACCCATGTTTCAGGACTGCGTTTGATGATGTCAAAGTGTACCCAACGACATGTGTTGAGTGTAGTGATTTTAGGTCTAAGAATCACACTCACCACCATCACTGTGAGAGCTGACTGTGACTACCAAGTCATGGTTCCATGTGTCACTCTCACGGTGGGTCTGTCCGGTACCTTGTTCTCTAACAAGTACCTATGTGCTTGGTTTGATATCACCATATCATGACTAATGAGATTCTGTCATCAACCAACACACAATCTAGTCTTTAGTGTTATTGATGTCTATGGTTATTTCCACAATAACAACCGACTAGGGACTAAACAAGAAATAATACTCTTAGCATCCGTATGATCTCATCGTTTAGGTCCTCAACCCAAAAGCATACGTCATTGAGTAAATCAATCTTTAGACATCTATCATGTTACACCATCATCTCAGAAACAGTTTAAACATATAGATTGGAAATTGCCTTTATTATTATTCAAATCATTTACAAAGTATCCCATTACAATCATCATATGACTTGCTCTATGGGCATACATACCAAAAAGTTTGTCCTTCTCAAGGACCAATCGTGATGAGAATGTGTGAGTGTTGTTTGCCATCTGATTGCTACAAAAGAAAAAGTTTGCATTTAGTCCAAAACATTTTAACTTATAAAGATTTGATAAACGAGACTAGTTAGGCCTTTTATTAATTATGCTCCCACTATTATTATTCAAATTGATAGCCCTCGCTATCAACTCAGCAGATTACAGCGTACAACCTTCTAGTGAGCCAAGATCCAAAATAATTGGATCAATGCCCAGCCAACGCCAGCGTCAAAGACCTAAAACTAAGGTAGGAAACTTTTGTTAATTGCATCATATGTAACTCTTGGATATATGGTCATGCACAATTCCTTGCCATCATGCATCTATATGCCTCTAGGTACTTGATCCTATCAAGGTTCCCTAGTTAAGTCCTACCCATAAGCTAACACAATGAGTGCGTACCCTACGGAGGCAGACCCACACATCCACCATCACACTTCTACGAGATAGCCAGTGTACCACGTGGAGGCGTGCCCACACATAGTCGATCAAGTTTTTCATGTGTGTTGCTTTATGAAAGGCAACTAAAACTTAATATCATTAGTTCAGGGGTTTTATTAATGCATATACATATCCAAACACCACATACTTATAGTATGTATCATATACTACTATATCCACAATCACAAATGATAGACATGCAATCACAAACACAAAAATATCAGTTATGGTCATACTATTGTAATCTTTTGGAGCCACAAAGGATTACGGTCCACCTAAGGTCTTATGCATCTCATGCAACAACACATGTGAATCAACCTGTAAGGATTAATATTACAATGAACAACTTCATGGATGCTCCGTGAGGTTGGAACTTCAAGTTGCTTCTCCATGGATGCTCCTTGGAGATGGATCTTTAGGTTGCTTCTTGGAATTGGATCTTCAGGTTGCTTCTTCATGGACGCTCCTTGGAGTTGCATCTTCAAGTGGCCTCTTTACACAAGTTTACAAAGACTAAAATTAATCTTATCTCTACTACATCATATGAGTACAAATATAAATAGAAAGAATTAATTACACTTTGAAATAAGATATAAGGCTCGGTATGCAAGCCGAATACTTTATACAAAGGATCTATGTACAACCATTATACATCTATAGCATTCACAAACAAACATATCCACAACATTCACAAGCACATTCATTCACAACATTCACAAAAGGAGACTCTAGGCCATAACCGTGCATGCATTCACCACATAAAACCAATTTTAAAGGCTATGTGTATGATATCATAGGTACATCTACATATGTGTATATACATATTAAAATTACAGTCCTTTTAATGCAAGATGTTCCCCATTAAATAAATTTTTAACTCTCATGTAGACTATGTGGGGTACGCAGAGGCGTGCCCTGTGTGAGGATCGATGGGAGGTCTCCCTTTGTGGGGTCTCAGGGGCAGAGCCCCTGAAAGGTCTACAAAATTTTACTTCTGTTCACTTAGGAAAATCAGTATTTTCCATAGTTGACCCCGTTCGAAGAATCACAAATAGAAACATGCGACATATGTGGAATTAGGTTTAGATATGCACATTAGCAGTTTTAAGTTCACATCGTATGCAACTACAGAAAACAATATACAACGATTCGATCATATCAAAACAAATCCAAATACGACGTACATTGACACTACTCTGATACCAATGTTAGGTTTTGTGGAGGAAACATGTGCGATGGAAGCAACAAAATAAAATGTATTTCCACGCAATAGGATCTCGTCAACAACAACATATTTAGAAAGAGTGTTAACAAGATATACCTTGTCGCAAAGAAAGTTCAGCGACGTCCTGTTGCACGATGATGTGCAACGCTCCTGGCTTACACGGATGGTACTTCTCTCCCGTCCTCCGAACGCGTCACCGGAAGATCCGACGGTGCTCCTTTCGTGCGGTGATGTACGTCGCTCGTAGCAAATATGGACAGTCATTGACGTCCTCCGAACACATGCGTCTCAGTGTTTGCTTCTCTACTTCGTCCACGCGAATGGACTGGAACTCCACGTCGCGCTTCCTAAGCCGGCATGAAGGAGTAGCCTCTGTGGAATGACGTGCTAGCGTCGTGTTACTCTCCTTTCTCCCCTGAGGATGATGACGGATAGGCTTTACGTACTTGAGCGTAAACGGAAAAGTCTCTCTCGATGTATTCTAAAGACATCGGCCGTCAAGCCCCTTTAAATACGAGACGAAAGGAAGCAGGATTTCTTAAACCCTTCGATAAATAGAAAGATTGTGTTAATTAAAACACTTGTGGGTTAATTAGAATATTCTAGAATGAATTAATCAACCAATTTATCGTATTAATTGATTAATTAATATCGGACTTCATGTAATAGCTCTGAATGGCTCTATGGGCATACATATCAACTGTTTTGTATGGAGATCTACAAGATTCACCATCCAGAAAGGATTCTCAAAGCTAATTTGTTGTCTGCACTTTTGTATAGACTGTTTTATTAAAAAAAAATGAGAACGTGGCATATATATTGATTTATTATAATCCAAAAAACGTGTAGAACATAAAAATGTCAAAGTGAAAATCTCTAGCTTCGTTGCATAAAATAACTTGATTTTAATATAATAGCACGCAAAACAGCATCTTTCACTGTTGTATTTATGTTAGTTATGACCATGGCCCATAGTGTTGGGTGAAAACAATTTAGCCAACCGAAATAACAAATTGTCTGAACCGTAATAATGTTCGCAAATCTAATTTATAAATAACTAATCGAAATTGATTCTTCTAGCAGTTAAAGCTGTAGACAAACGTTGACTGTGTTAACAAAAACAATAATCATATGATGTTCATCTGTACGCAACTGGCCCAGACAATAATTAAGATCTATGACCTCCGTGCTTTGTTCAAGGACGGAATGAAACCTAAACTAACACGACGCAATCAAACCGAAACGGAGCCTGGGAAATGGGAATGCTCACATCATAATATTCATCCATGGCTCACAAACTGCGACGGCATCAAGGGTCGTCCTCTACTCCTCAAACAATATTGCCGATGCATCATCACACATGCACTCTTGAATGAGGTCACAGGGGAGCCCTCCTCAGCTGCCCGGTCCCTCCCAATAGGCTACAAACGGTACAACCTAGGCTCCTATTGTGTTAGTCTATCGCTCGATCGAAATCTGGGATGAACATTCCAATTCCGCGTGCATCCTGGCCTAACTATACGGAACCAGTCATGTCTAGCCATGGTCCCACGCCCACCGACCCTAGCTGCCACTCCCTTCTCAAAAGTCAAGGAACGCGGGAACCGACGGCGTCTCTCGATCCCCTCAGCACCGCCGACGTCGGGCCGGGCAGTGCGCTTTGGCAGTTGGTGCCGACACGACCCACTTGGAAGTAGGTAACGCCATCCCACCCAGCACGGCCCCTGAAACGAGCGAATCTACGTGCGGAGGCGCGCGGGAGAAAGGGCCGTCCCGCCGCTGCCGGGGCCAGTTGTCGGTGCCTATCAGTCCCGTTTCATTGCTTCACGAAACTATCAACTCTCACTTCTACTTTCTTTCTTCCTATCTTGCCACTTGCCTAACTCTTTCTTTGACAAACATCGACGGCGCTGGGCTTCAATCCAAACTAAATCTGGATTTTTTTTTTACTAGCAACACACATGCATATCCATGTTCCCCATTGAATATGTTTATTTTAAATATTTAAAAAATAAAACTTCTCAAAAGGATAATGATAATAGTGCCTCATTGAACATGTTTATCTTACATTAAATATTTAAAAAATAATTTTTTTTAAAAGATAATGATAATCCTCGTAACTGCATAAAAGGATAATGATCATTTTTTTGTTCTTTTATCATGAAAGAAAAAATATAAAATTAAATAAATATAAAAAAGTTGAAAAAATTGTGAGAAAAAAGAGAATCAAGATAGCCCAGCGTGAACTCGTTCTTTTTATAGTAGTATAAATTAACAAATACCGTGATCTTACTTACCAGTTCGGGTGTTTGGCAACATATGGCTCGAAACTCGGACCGTGAGTCTAATTTTAATCCCCTATTTCGGATTCAACCTAGTTTTTCTAGTCTTGCTTTTAAGGTGATTAGAAAGTTTCATCAGGATAGACTTTTCTGTTCAGACAGTAATATGATATAATATTCTTACTAAAGCCAAACTTTATTGCCAAATAACAAGTTATCTTTATCCAGACTAAGCATGTCCCGTCGACCATATCACAAATCCACAGAAAAATGGGGGCTGAAATCCCATCCGTTGTAAAGGCGATCTTACATTATGAAGACTCGAAGAAAACACCAGGGTGGGAAGGGGATATAAACTTTGCACCAGGGATACACTATGGAAGTTGCAGAAGAAGTATAAAGAAAGAGACAAATGGAAGTATAAATCAAGAGGTCCATTGGAGGTAAGATCTAGCTCCCTAGTCCATAGAGGAATATTTGCATAGGTTAAAAATCACCCCACTAAACGCATTTGTATTCGGCCCTCATGTACAAAGCCCCGTTTGGTTCGCATGATTATGAGCAGGATAAGATTAAAATCCCAGCTAGCTGTAAAAACTAATGTCCCATGTTTGGTTGTACAAAGTTACTATCACGAAAGGACTCAGACAGTAGGAGAAGAAGTCCCAACCCACCCGAACTTCAAATTCGACGCTACCCTTGGTATTTGGCCAGTATACACACACCCCACGACCTTGACACTGCCCCGACGCCCGTCCGACTCTGACTTCTATTCTCCACCCATGGTGGCCTCGAACCCTCTCGTAATCATCGTCGCTACCGCCGTTTCGTAGCTCCTGCCGATATCTTCCATCTTAGATGTGTACGCAAGAGTCATAATGGAAACCGCGGCGAGGCTGCACACGGACCCATCCCCTTCACCGACCCCATAACGGCCTCCTCCGTTCCATCGCCAAGCTCATTGGGCTCCACCGCCGCAGTAGAAGATGCAGAGAAGGCATCGGAGACGATGACGACCAAGGCATGCCACACCACCGTCACGCGCCGCACCTTTTTCTTCAAGCCCTCCAGGCTCAAGCAGTCAGAGGCCCGCTCAATGGATCCTCTGGATATATGCCCGCTCTGAGGCCGTCCGAGAGGAGGACACCAAGCGCCAGCCGCGGTCGGCAGAACTGCAGTGACACCATCCTGGCAATGGTGTTTGCCGGTGTGTCGGCCATCAATGTCGCGTACGCCCAGCTCCAGGTGGTGCAGGCACCCTATGATCCGGAGGCTGTACAGGCAGCTGACCTTGCTGTTGTGGCTGATTTGAAGCAGATCTGGTAGATCAATCACTGGTATTTCATCGTCATGATACTCTGCAAATAGAATCAAGCAGAACTTTAAAAAAAAATCTTAAAACACAACCCAACTACGACAAAATACATTGGTATAAATGTTGTTGAATGTTGGGTATTCAACAATGATAAATTTTCATGTAAAGAATGAATTGGGCGTAAGGTTTAGAGTTCTCTTTGCCGATGAACAATGAAATATTGTACAATTGGGCGAAGAGTTCATAGTTGTTACTAAGTAAGAACATGCTTGCTTCTAGCCTACTGCAACTTTTAGTATTTTTTTCACCGGTTTCGTGCAAGGTAGTCCATGATGGCGAAGCAGGCCTCAACGCAAAGCTGATGGAGCATGGAATTTACATGGCAAAGCAGCAGTGAAGGGAAGACTAAAATCCATTTCCATTATACGTCCAAACGTAGGATGGGAAATATAAGTTCTCATCCTTTATCTTCCAGTCCTATTCTATTGTGTATCCCTTTGCAATTCTTTCCTTCAAACCAAACGGGGCAAAATACGAGTTTATAGTGTATGCACGTGGTAGAGTGTCTCCTTAAAATACAACTTAGTGGCACAAAACGGAAGGTAGATCCAAAATGTCCAAAACAGTTAGGTGTCATATTGGCGTCATCATCATTGGGGGTTGAGACTTTTGACCCTTAGGCTACATTATGCCTAATTCCATGTTTTTATGAAGATATCACATTCCATGTTACCTTGTCTAATGAATCTGCTCAAAATATTGTTGGGATTATGAGCACACTTCATGCACTCAACAAGACAAATTTTAGATTGGAGAAGTGACATAATGCATACAATAAGATCATGATAGAAAATCCTAGAAGGTTTTTCTAGATTATAGTTTTAATACAATCATTGTACGCAACGCCTTGTTTAAGATGAGGCTGGGGTCAGCTTAGTGCAACAACTTCTATGATTTCTTCTCTAAATCAAGGGCTGGTTAAATCAGGAAAATCTATAGGATGCAAAAACATTATATTTTTGATAGGAGGTTTGTCTTAAGGGGTGCCTCCCCCCAGCTAGCTGAACTATGTCTCCTTATGCTTTTTTTTAGTTTTTTTTCTTCTTTCAGCTGCTGTTTTTTTCTTCTTAAACTCTCTGTTGGTACTCCACATAAGCAGGTTTTCACTTGCTTGATGTGTTTTTTTAATTATATAACATTACCTTTCCTCAAAAAAAAATAAACTCATGAAATCCTAGGTGACACATTGAGTTCTTGTGAAGAGTTACAATTTCCAAAACAAAGTATCATCAATTGGAATTTCCCAAGAAAATTCCAGTTAACCTTGTAAATTGGACCCATGTAAAAAGCAACATCGACTTAAATTTTCATAGGAAAACTCCAACTGATGAAAGTCTGATATTTCCCACAAGAAATATTATTGTTTGGAATTCCTAAAGAAAATTCTAGCCGAGTGTGTTTCTTGTGTGCATAATAGATAGTTGCCTACTAGAAGTTTAAATAAAAATTAAAGCTGAAAGATCTACCTAGATCACATTTTAGAGGTGCATAAATAGCCATTTTTGGAAGGAAGAAAGTCAAAAAGGATATGTTGGGACTTCACATACTTACCTACAAATGACTTTATTTTGTCCTAATCACTTCTTTTGTCTAATAGGCACTCCCAACTAAAATGGAAACTATTTGGGATTTCCTAAGATTACCACTCTATTCGAATGCTATATAGTTGAGACAGTATTTCAAAGAGTCCTTAAATTACACATGCTTACTTCAATTAAATAATTAGGAATACAATGAAAGAGGGATAATCCAAAATTGTTATCTTATAAGTATCTCACTTCCCTCTCCCAATCTCTTTCTCTTAAAATTGATTTATGTTCTTCCTTATCTAAGGAAGGTAAAGGACATGTCACTCTAGGTAAGGGTATGTAGACCCTAAGATTAGATTATTGGCTTCTTACCTAAAATAAGGAAGCTTGTTGCTCTTGAACTAAAAAGACAAGGTTACTTGGTGTATTGTCTAAGTGTGTCAATGCAAGGAGGTACTCTAACTGTTTAGAAATCCTATAGGATTACCTCTCTGTGTAGTGGAGCTGTGATATCTCTAGTCAAAACCACTATTAATTCTCTTGCATTTGTGTGGTGCTCAATTTCTGTCCTCTTAGGATTATCTTACTTATATTGTATATAATTACAGTGTTTAACGAGTTTTATTTTAGTTCTATAATAGTTCAAATAACCCCTTCCCTCTTGATCCTAGATCCTACAAGTGGTATTAGAGTAAGGTCTTCTCTAAGATACACTCCCATGACTAGGAGAAGGTGACTAATGACACCCCAGGGCATATCAACCTTGAGGTTGAAGAGGCATATAGAACCCCACGTCCAAGGGACTAGCTGTGACATTTGGAAATGGTGGCCCACCCATATGCTATGTTTTTGGGGGACTTAACTACATTGGATGAGGAGACGGAGAGATCCCAACTCAACCATAAAGCCAATAGCATCATCCACATTATCCTCTCCCCTTTGGATTTCAACAAAATCTCTTCTTGTGATACAAAGTGTGACATATGGAAGAAGCTCTCTATCACCCATGAAAGAACTGAAGAATTTATGAATTAACATGTTGCAACACCAAGTCAAGCTATTCAAGATGCCCAAAAACCAATCTATTAGAGACATGTACTCAAGGTTCTCTAGCAGTATCTACCCTTAGTGATCTTGGAAAGAAAATACTGTCCAAGGAGAAACTTACCTAAATCCTACACTCCCTCACCTACCAGTTTAAAAATAAAATGGCATCCCTAGAATAATCTTCCATCATCCATCTCCTCTAAAACGAAGAGCACAAAGGTAATCTTCAAACTTATGAGGTAAAGACTTAAGCAAAATAAGAGGAGGAAATGAAGAAGTATTACATTCATAAGATATATGTATCTTTTATGGCCTCAAATGAATGCTTTTATCATGATAGTTAGTATGTCTTGTTCAACTAAAGCAAACCTTATAAAGGCAAGACTACTTTCTCCACTTCCAGTTTCTATGAATGTGCCTGAAAGGGACATATCAAGAATGAATGTATAAAGATGATGAAGAATCATTACCATAAGGGAAGCAAGAAGAGGGAGTACAAGTATAAGAGTAATGATTGGAGGGAGAAGAAAAGGTCAAGAAAAGGGTCACAATGTCTCTTGGGATTCATTTGATGATTCTTGAGGGGCAAGTGAATATGATGATGAAACAACATAGAACTCATGTTAAGGTCAATAGAAACTAATGACATAAATGAGATTAATTTCTAGTTCTTTCCAAATATGTTTTAATATGAATTATTCACAATTCACATTTTTCTCCTGATTCTTACAAATATAAAAAGGAAAATTTTGCTGAATTTGTTGATAAATTGTTTGAGGATAAGGATGATCTTGAAGGTAGAACTCTTTTCTTGGAAGAAGATATGTGTGGAATTAGGTATATCAATCGTGAGTTAGAATTTAAATCATTTAAGGTGAGTTAGAATTTCAATTGAATGGGCTTGAGATGGGAACTAATGTTAATATAGTAAAATTAATGCTCTTAAGGAACAAAATGTTTCTTTTCTTGATAAGATTGATGTTGTTGGATCTAAACCCATATTTCCTCATAGATGCAATGAACTTGCTAGTTTATTTTTGGAAAATGATTCTTACTTGAAAAAAGATATTTCTTTATAATCCAATATCATTATTACGAATGAGTATTGCCAAGATTTCTGCTATTATTACTACTCTTACTCAAGATATCCATTTTTTAGAATTTCCTTGTAAAAGTTTCTTTGGTAGAAATAACTTTGATGAAGTTGTACATCGTGCTAATAAAAAAGCTTCTAATTATGATGTATTTAATGATAGTGGATATGAGAACAAGGCAAATGGATCTTCTACACCCCATGGAGAGTCATTTAGTTCTCAAGTTGTCAAGTTTTGAGTGTTTGCAATTTCAATCTGCACTATTCTACTTATCGCCCTTTTAAGAAGGGAACCAAGAACAACATAATTGGTTCCCAACCTAAACTTGAAACCAAAACATTAAATGGAGTATGGACTTCCTTCAAAACCATGAATGGGTTGTAAATACTAGATGCTCAAAGCAAATGATGAGTAATAAATTCTACTTCAATTCACTTAAGGAGAAGAAAAGTGGTTCGATGGCATTTAGTGGCAATATTAAACAAAAGGTAAGTGATGAGGGTTATGTAAGAAACTCCTTTTCCAATGAAAATGTACTTCTTGTTGATGGCCTACATCTCAACCTCATAAGTGTAATCAATTTTGTGATAGTGGATATCTTAATGTATTTACTTTTCTTGAATTATTTTTTCTTCATTCTCTTACCTTAAATGTGGCATATAAGGGATAGTTGAATGGTTATCTTTATACTAGTGCACTTATTTTATGAAAGCATATATTTGATAAATTCCTTGTAGTTGATGAAAAAGTTATCTATTTATGAAATAGAAAACTTGATCATGTAAACATACATCAATTGAAGAAATTGAGAAAATAGAATTTGGTTAATGGGATTCCTAAAGTTGATAATGAGAAAGATAGGTAATGTTATCCTTATACACAAGAGAAGAAAATTAAGTTTTTTCCCCAATATAATGGAGTTTAGAGCACCAAGAAAGCTCTAGAACTTCTTCATAAATATTTTTTTTGGACCAATGCACATATAATCACTTAGAGGTACTAATATTACCATGTGATTGTTGATTATTACTCTATATATACATGGACATTCATTTTAGTTTCTAATTGTGATACTTTTAGAAACTATATATCTTTTTTATAAAAAGAGTGGATATTGAAGCTTGTTCTATAATTCTTTATATCAGTAGTGAACATAGGAGAGAGTTGGAAAAAAAATTATTTGATTTTTATTTGATGAATTAGGTTACATGCATAACTTTCTTTTTCTAAAAACACATCAAAAAAGTGGTTATAGGGAGGAAGAATCACTCTTTGTGAGAAATGCATGTGATCATGCTTTTGGAATGTAGAGCTCCAAAAACACTTTGGTTGATTTTGCAAGTATAAATTGCTTTGTGAAAAATTGTGTTTTGACTCACTCATTTTTAGATAAAACCTCATATGAGTGTGGCATGTGGAATACCTTATATTGCTTGTTTTCAAGTCGTTTGTCACCCATACTATGTTATTTACACTAAATATATATTGGATACATTTGATGTTGAATACTTTAAGGTTTTATTCGTTGAAGTAGTCTCTCCAACTAAGTGGGTCATGTTTCCAGATAAGCTAAAGTATAAGAATATACTGATGTTAAGTTTGTTGAAACTAACTCCTTCACTTGCAAGGATTTTTTTGTGATGATGATCCTGATTCTAAATTAAAATAATTAGACAACACCACAATGAATATTATATATGTTACCAAACATATACATGTTAATGTTAGTTAGAATTAACTTAGGGTTTAGGCCCAAATTGTCACTATTCATAGCTTATGCTTCATCATAAATTCTTGGGTATCCATATTAATAACCATTTCATGGTATAATGATCAAAAGTATGCTCAAATCATATCTTCAAAGTTTGGGTTTGCACTAAAGTTACTTATTCATTTTATGTCATCTAAGATATAACTAGGTAATATTTTACACCACATTGATTGATTCCTAGGGAACATATCAAACTGACATTTGAGCCATAAAATATTATCATAGAGTAAGTGCATCAAGTAGATCAAGCAAGGATGAGAGTGATTTGTGAAAATCACAAATGAATGTTAGTGTTTAGTGTGTTTATGGATTGAAATGCATAGATACACCACCTAGAGAGAGGTCAATATTTAGGACTTTGAACATCTTGAGTACCACCTTATACTCCCACCACAAAGAGAATACACTGCGAAGACCTCTCTATTTGGATCAAGAGTATCTAGCTTCTTTTTTTGATGAAGGGGCCAAGAACCTTCTATAAGGGATTACATTCCTTAACTAGGGTAACATGCCCTTCAACTTCCTTAGATAAGGAAGATATTCAATAAACTTCTAAGAGAGATGAAGAGAGATATTGGAAAAGAGTTGAGAGCATCACAAGAACAATTTTAGGGCCAACTTTCATGCAGGTATCATGTTCACTATTATTTAATTAAGATAGTAATAAATCTCCATGGAGTTGTTAGCGATCTTTAAGGAAAATATTCACAGTTATAGCATAGAGACTACTTGATAATTCCAAGGTTACTCATGTATAAAATGGAGGTTTCCTACTTGCCAGTATATTTGATTGAGACAAATTCAATACATTTTAGTGGGAGTAAATGGGAATCCAATGGATGTATTTCCATTTTACAAACCCCTCTCTAATGTGTATTTTAGTTCTAACAAAAAGCTAAAGATAATGTAGAGTTGGCTGAATTTCTTCATGATGCTCTCAATTGATGAGTAGTCTCCAAAGTCATTGGATAAGTGAAGCAGTTGAATTTCTCATTTGGATATGTTGGGATGAAAGTTCGTGTCTCAATCTAATTGTGTGGTGGTATTGTGGGAGGATAAACTCTTCTAAAATAGTTACATGAAAATGTCCCTACAGTCTAGTTGTAAAATGTCACCAAGAAATTCTTATATAAAGCAGGGTTTGATAGGGTTATGTCCACATACCCAAAGTGTCTTAGTTCTTTTTAATCAAATCTATTACAAGTTTGATCATACTTTTTTTGGTCAACCAATCGTGGATCTCCCATTCTATTTAATAAAGGTTTCAAGAATAAACCTCTACGAAATATATGTTCCAATCCATAACAAAAAGGAGGCAAGAGAATAGATATAAAAAGAAAGGAAAACATTTCTACAGATCTCAAGTCTATTTAACAAAAAGAAAATCTATAGAGTTTAATCACAAGTCAAACCATCAATACAAGTTATTTATTCATCAATCTTGGATATCAATGCATGGCTTGACATTAATCTCTAATTCTAGGGTTTTTAATTTGGGCTAATTGGAGTGCTTCACAATCTAAAATGGTATATATAAAAGCATTAAGAATAAATGAATTGAATGGTGAAGTCAATATATACAAGGTAACATTTGGGCTCAACATTCTCACCCCTTTTTTAAGATTACAATCCCTTATTAAATACATCAAAAATATAATAAGTTGAATATAATCCCATTTTGGTCTGGTGGTTTTTATGATTTGAATGCAAGGAATCCCCTTCAATTCATGCTCTCAATCTTGTTGGTTAATTCAAGAAAATGAACACAACACATGAAAACAATTTGTGCAATGCAATGTGTAGCACGATATTCTAAAAAATACATGTCAACAAAAAAAGTGCTAATACAACCATTTTAATGTATCTGCTTCTAACTTCTTTCTCAAGTTTTTATCCACCTTGTCACATCTAATTGTGGGGTGTATAAGAGAACAAAATAAAGGGATTGTCCAAGCAATAATATAAAACAACCATATTGACCAACCTAAGAGGAAATTTCAAGAAGTATCATCAGAAAATGCAAAATTATAACTCTAACATAGGTTATTTGTCATTCAAACATGAATTTTTTGAGTACCTAATTTTAAATATAAATTTGCAACACAAAAATGAAACAAACAAAAATAAGAAAGGTGTTGGAAAAAAATGCATGTCTTAGTAACAAGAGATCTTAATTATGCATGATTAACCTCATGAAATTAATTATTTTAGGAAATTAAGACCTCTCTAGAGGGTCGTAATTTTCATCTTCTAGCTCAAACCATGGTATAGGAGGGTATTGTGCATATTGTTCCTCCTCTTCTTATTTATCCTTGAGTTCTTCCACTTCAACTTCATTGCCTTATTCCTCTTTGTCACTACATATCCATCCATTTCAACATATTCTTGCACATGACACTTGGTCCATCTTTAATTGATGATATGCCCGATCATGAATTCATGATCCTCAAACCCCAGAGCCTCCCTAAATTTGGGAGTATAGGTCCAAACATAGAAATAAAGGGATGCAACAATTGACACTAAAGGGAAAGATAATGGATCACATATGTATCATCATCTGTTGTCAAATGAGTATGGTAACGGTTTAGTTGTAGTAGTGAGGATGGGTGTAATGTTCATATGAATAATATACATAGTCATTAGCATGGAAGAAGGGTTTATATGCACCTGGGTAGTTAAGGTAGGAAGAATAGAAACTCATATTCATATTTTACATTAAGAGGGGGAGGTCAACATGGATGTGGGATGTTCCTTGGTGGAGATAGTTGGTTAAATGTCCAAAGTAGTTGTGTTGTTGGTCATATAGCTCAACACCTGCACATTAACCACTGAAAACACATTTCATCTAGGTGGAGGTTAAGATGCTTTAGAACCTTCTTCGAGGGAAGAGTTATATGATGGCAGACTTTAGCCATGGATTTTTTTTCACATATGTGGCACTTATTATTGTCTATCATGATTCTCTTTGTAGCCAAGTTTGTAAAAAGGGACTTTTTATTGGTATGCCCAAAGTAGTCACAAATAAAGGTGTTTGGATACGAGGGATTACTGTTGGTGGTGGTCTAGAAAGAATTAAATCAAGTCATGTGTTGCAATATGTATCTTAACCACTTTACCCTGACTTTATACAATAGATAATAGGAAATGATAAAATTATTTTCATCTATGCATGTTTCATGATATCAGGATTAAGGATGTAGCTGACTATAAGGCTATGATTTTGAGGTGAAGTTTGTAGTTGACTATAAGTCTATGTTTCCAGGGTGAAGTTTGTAGTTGATAATAAGGTTATGATTATGCGTACATACCTTATGTAACAACCTACCTTTTCGGAAACCACCACTTAAGGAAGACCTTAAAGTTGTGAGCATTTACCTAAGTTTTACCAGGGATCCATATTTTTACTAAACAATATAAAATTTCAAATAATTTCCATTAATTTCAAATATTGATTACAATATGTTTTTACATGATTTTCTGTAATCAAGATTTCATACATATGAGAACTATATGAGAAGAAGTATCTATATAATCCTCCTTACAAGTTAAATTTAATGTCTTCAAGTAATTTCATTTTCCATCTTGATATCATCTTATCTATCATGTACCTAAACCGTCATGAAACAAAAACACAGTCAGTATAACAAGTTATATTGGTATGTGGGGGAACCAATATATTCGTATGTAGGTGTAACAATATAGTCATCCATAGTAGCAAATAAGATTACAAAATTAAAACTTTCATTTTCTTTATAACTTCTGAACTTAATCTCTATGGGACTCTCCTTCTCTAGATTATTCATGTGGGGAACCCTCTCTCTAGGGTTTTGTCCCTGCAGTAGACATCTCAGGACCATCCTATACTGGCTTGGTCTATTATGGCCTTCCATTCCTAGCTAGGCCTCATTGGTGATCATCCTATCCTGGCTTGATCACTTTCACTTACATCCCACATGTATCCCATACATCTACTAGAGATAGTTGATCAAGTTATTCTTATATAATGTGATAATTATAGTCACTTTAAAATTGCAAGAATTAAATAAACAACCAACAGTTCATTTGCAATCAATGTGGACAACCTCATAAGTCCTTGAGAATCATGTAAGTGGAGTAGTCATAGGAGTAACGACATACCTTTTATAGGACCATGCAAATCATGTAATCATACTACAAGTACTTTAAGCATCAATCAAGCAAGCAAAGGAGAAACCAAACAATTCACCATTTAATTTGCATGTATGTAAATCCTAAAGTGTCATCATCACATTAAACACAAAAAATCCTACTCAGGTCTAAATCTAGGATTTTAGGGTTTCCCTGGCATAAAGTCATCATTAGGGATGTGTTTGACACTCCAATTCACATATTCATTGGCTTAATGGCTTAAAAACCCTAATTCATTTTAAGTGTAGCCATGATTATCAAATCTACCATATTATTGCATCATGAACACTTAGATTAGATTAACTTTATTAATAACATGGCAAGTTAGGATCTTTAACCATAATCATTCACATGCATGAATATCCACATTACGAACCCTAATCCTACATCACTATGATCATGAGCATGTTAAATTCTTGTTATATTCCACAGTATCATATAATAGCATAAAAGAGAGGTTAATGTTTCAACATGTTAATACCCAAAACTAAGGTTTTTATACTTTAATCACCTACTAAATGTACTCATATTACTTTTGAAATTAGTCTTATCATTTTTCTAATCAAAATGATATATAGGTTTTCTATATTCAGGTATTCCTAGCTATTTCTATGATTGAAACCAAAATATGTAATTATACCTCAAAAATTAGATGGCCTAGCATCCCTTGATTGGTCTGCCTGTCTCTATGCCAGACACACTGGACGAACAAGATGGCTTGAACCTGGGTCATGCTTCGACCGGCCGGTCTAGGGATCCTTCTCTTCTACATGCACATGCCTGATCCTTACCCAGTCTCCTTCACGAGACCTGTGTAACTCGGACAAGCCGCAAATGGTCATGCGAGTCTGGCAGGTCCGCCATGTGTGCTTCATAGGTTGCTCAATTCCGGTAGAAGACCGATCTTTCATTCTTCTTCTCATTTTTCACCCTCGGGCCTTACTCGTGTCAGGTGCTCCTCCCTCTCATCTCTATTCCCACATGGGAAGTTTGGTTCTCAATGACCTAGCATCATACATTATCAAAAATGATTTTCGATTGAAATTTCCTCCTTGCCTCACAGAGAAGGCCGGAGGGGTGTCAGGGAACTCTCTTGATATTGATGTACCATCCCTATATTTCATTCACCCCTACTAGTGGCGGTTGATGATCCTCCTTTTAATCTTCAAGGCACTCCACCCTGGCTGGCATGGAAGACTCTAGCACCGGCTGTTAGTTACACCAGGGAGGAAATAGAGCATTGGCGGCTAGCTTACAATGTCCAATCGACACTACTTCACCCTTGACTATCCATGACTATAGCCTCCTCCTCTCATCTTCCTCCCATGATGCCTAAAGGTTGCATGAGGTGAAAACAAGCGGCATTCTACCCTTATAAAGGTGCCCCATCCCTTAGAGTTTAGAGTTATGAAGAGGGAATAATGAAGAAGCAGAGGTATCCCTAGAAGGTCTAGTTCATATCCTTTATATGTATCTTCCATAGACTTCCTCCATGTTACGTCTCTCTCTCTTTTCCTTTGCATACATGGAAGATCCCACACAATAATAACTCGCCAATTCCTTTGCCATGTATACATGAGTCCAAAGCACTCTTTTTTAATCTCCTCGTATTAACCCTTCTCTCTCATGGTTAATATATAAAGCATGCATGAAAAAGTAGAAAGATGTTCAACAAGTTGCCAAAGTGGTTACACATATATCCATACTTGTCCTCCAAGTATTTCTTTAATTATATTACCATCTTTGCTTGGTTGATAGAAAAAATCCATACAGAAAGTATATAAATACATGGGACTTTATTTGTATAATTTTCTTATGCATTTTAGTTTATCCTTTTATCCCCCTCATGGTTATATCCTTCAATGTAATTATCCTTACTCCATAGAAACTCATCAAAATCTTTCCCAAGTTATATTTATTAATTTGGACTTATTGTGATGTCCTTTCCCATACAAAACTTTCTTCTTTGAAATGGTGATTAAAACAAAACCATTATATCATGGAATATCCCTTTTCTCCAAATTTCAAGAATTCCCTTCTTTCCATTACTATTTTCGAGTATACCAAAGATTAAAACAAAACAATACTAATTATTGCCTCAAACATTGTGTTGCTACTCCTGGCTAGATAATTACTCTTTTAATTATCTAACACACCATGCATATTATTTTTCCTGACAATTTTATTTGTCCAATAATTAACAAAGTCACCATTCTTTATTTATGCAAAAAATATCTTTTCTAGAATATTCCACACAATTCCATATTTACCATACCAAATGTCCATCATTTTTAGAAATCCCTTTATTATTTCATTTTCTTCTCTTTCTTTATCCAATATTTATTAATGGATTAATTCAAACCAGTAACAACCAAGAAAGCCATTACAAAGGAAGATTTGTAAATTAAATGCATACTTTTGATACAAAGCATTCCAATTTTATAATATATCCCATTTATTCAGAGATTTACATTTCAAATATGTAAATACATGTGAAAAACCATGTTGTAACATGCTTTCCCTCTTATAGGAATTTTTTTCTTCAAAATTCAACTAGTCATACAAAGTTCAAGGTGAGACTTCACCATGTTCGTCTTTAATTTTGATGTAAAATCACTTTATTATCATTTTTGTTGGATGTCTTAATACTTGTATTTCTCTTCACATTAAATCTTATATTTATAGAATTTGCATTTAGCAAATTTTAGGATCTAACATTCACTCCTCCTTGAAGGGATTTTGTCCTCAAAATTAAAGTTAGATTAGATTAATGTAAAAGATAACTTCTCATTAATTTCAAAAGTTAGGGTTACAAACCCTTCTCATATATATTTATCTAGATCACTCTAAACAACTTTTATATAAAATTATCACATTACTAAGGTTTGTATTCAATCTCAATTTCAATTTCAGGGTTCATCCACAACCCAATCCATTGTGTGTTTTTATCATTAAGTGATTATTTGTGATTTCAATTCCACTTGGTAATTACATTTTTCATTTTTTTTATTTCACTTCGTGACTACCTTTTGACCAAGGTCTCTAATCTTATATTCACCATTTAAGGGTGTGGTGACACCTCTAACCCTAGGTCATGTCATTAAATTTCAACTTTGGTATTCATTCTCGTATATCTTTTTTTTATCATAGCATGTGCCTACTCAATCTCTCACACCCATAACAAGAGAAATGAATATTTAGCTACAGTCCAAATACAAAGTTCATCCAATTTGAAGTTAATCACACATTATCTTTTAAATTTCTAAATTTTGTTTGAGTCACTCTCAACCATGACTCCATACCATGAATACCTTTCAGTTTCACAAATCTCTTTCTATATCATGCACTCACATGGAGTGTGATTCTTTTTTATTCTTATCCAAACACCATCTTATTACTTCCTATGTTCTTTTCATCTACATTTCAAGTCTCGCTGGCCTCATTCATCCCCTTAAGATATATAGGTCGTAGGTACCTTTGGAATGATCTCCTCCTGGACCCCAAGGGCCTTATGCACTTAGCACATTATCATTTCCCATCCTTCTAAGTCTTATGTACCTTTAGTCATCCTATGAGATCTTAGTGTTGACTTGGGGGCCTACCCTTCCTTAAGGGTTTTATTGAGATATCATGACCCCTCTTTTTTACACACTTTGCTTGAGGTTTTTTGATAATATCCAAGCACATTATATCCTTTAAAATTCTTTCACCATAATTTCCTTCATCATTTACGATACACATAATTTTTTCCATGTCCCTTCATTGGGCTCATGGAGACCATCAGATTTGGAATTAGTCCTGATGGAGCTAGGATTTACACCAAAAGATTGTTCTTCCGATGGAAGTCCTAATTTGCACCAAAAACCCTAGGGAGTTGATGTTCTCTCTAGGTTTACCTACAACTGGTGCTAGATAAATGCTCCAACCCACAAGAGTGTGGAAGCCTTATCGTAGTATAGATTTAGGATCGTACCCAAAGACAACGTGAAGAATATGGATGTCTTTGTCTCATTTCGTCTCGATCTAAGTTCATCATTTACAACTAAGAGATTGATAGTATTAATCTAAACTAATCTAGAGCATGCAAAAATAAAGGCAAGTATGAAATCTAATTAAAGTTTGAAATCTAAGATTATCAGATGATGATGGATCACTGAGGTGATGTGAATATTCACCACCACTACACATGCATTATACCTGTACCAACATAGCAAGACATGTAAGCAAGATACATGGATGTTGTGCAATGTCGATGCCCTCTTGGACAAGGAGCATTGCACACATCCTTTGCAGGTTGAGTAGCTCCCATCATGTACATATTTGTGTGTCAATGGAGATATGTGCCCTCCGAAGGGAGGTCTTACTCAACCTTGTGAAATGTGCATCGAAAGACTAACAAGCGAGCGATATTATCAAATTGATTAGTATCCTTATAGACTATCCCTCTTTCGAGGACATAGTTATGAGAAACATGGGAGTGTTGCAATGCCATCCATCTCTGAATGAATGGTCACTTACTTTGCATCACTCCCTTCACAGAGTGTGTTCCTCGACCTATCAAGATTGTACTTTCATACGTCAACTGATTCCATTTCATAGTATGAAAGTACAACGATGGAGGTGAGTTTACTCCACTCCTTGAAAGGCATTCCTAGATACCAAAACAGATGTGTGGTGGATACACACATCAAGAACCAATGCTAAATCGGTAATCGAGTCTCAAGAGTAGACATAGACAATCCATAATAAAAGACAATAGATCATGCAAGAAAGCGGCCAACATTCGAGCATGCAATGAAACGATTAGCATTGAATTGGAAAGATAATATTTTTAGGTACAGATTACAAAGCATTGGTAGTGGGGCTAGCCCCCGCGCCCTAGTAGATTACACTACTCGCTCCTCATAGAGGGAGCAATAAATACAGAGAAGAAAGATAGAACAAGCATCGTCGGAGCAGAAGAGTAGATCTGCGACAGCCCGATGTAGATCGCCCCAGTCTTCGGGACTGCTCTGACTTGGTCGATGAAGTCCGTCTCTTGCTACCTTTATCTTCGTGTGCACCTTTGGAGACATACGAGTAGGGCCAGGTAGAGCTTGGTAGAGATGAGGTAGCAGTGGAGCAGCCTTGTGGCCTCCCGAATATGATGATCAAATGAAGACCCTGCTTGTCCTATTTATAGGCTTGGATGGGGTCTTCACATTTTTGATGTGAGAATACTTCAAATGGTCTTGGCTCTAAACGGTCTTGGGTCCAAACGGTCTTGTCCCAAACGGTCTTGGCTCCAAACGGCCTTGACTCCAAATGGTCTTGGATCCAAACAGTCTTGGCTCCAAATGGTCTTGGGTCCAAACGGTTTTGGCAACCGGTCTTCATCCAAACGGTCTAACTGTCCAACCAGTCTGGAGTCTTAACGGTTTCAGGATCCAAATGGTCTTCATTTCCAAATGATCTTGCGTCCAAACAGGCTTGGCCCCAAACAGTCTTGGCTCCAAATAGTCTTGGATCCAAACGGTCTTGGCTCCAAACGATCTTGGGTCCAAATGGTCTTGGCAACCGGTCTTCATCCAAATGATCTTGTTATCCAACCGGTCTGGAGTCTTAATAGTTTCGGGATCCAAACGGTCTTCATTCCCAAACGGTCTTGGGTCCAAACGGTCTTGGCTCCAAATGGTCTTGGGTCCAAACGGTCTTGGCTTCAAACGGTCTTGGGTCCAAACGGTCTTGACTCCAAACGGTCTTATGCATCAGCATCCAAACGGTCTTGAGACCGTGAGGTGAAGCTTCACACGGTCTTGAGACCGTATGAAGGGTAAAACTAGATGGATGGCCAAACCGCGAGGAGATGTTGATATGTTATCAGATGGATGAGAATGATCTGCAGAGAATAAGGAAAGTGAGTAAAGGAGGATAAGATCAAATAAATTGGTAATTAGAGCTATTAGAGCACTATTTTCATGAAACTGAGGAGACGCTCAGAGTAAGCCAAAACAAGGGTGGATAAGTCGATATGAGGCACAAAATTCCTAGAAATGGCGACTGTGAGGATGAATTTGGAGGATTCATCACAACACTGAACTTAAGCGTTGCTCATCCTGAGGAATGCAAAAGCCCAAGACAGTCACCAAAAAGCTTATTCATCTCGTAATTTCCTCATCTTTGTGCAAATGTCATAATTTTCACAAAACTGAGAAAAAAATGGAGCAAAACAAAATTAGGGCAAAAATGTCAGAAATCCTTTGAATTGGTGACTGAGGATGAGTTTGGAGGATTCATCACCCACACCGAACTTAAGCGTTGCTCGTCCCGAGGAATGGAAAACTTAAAATAGTCGCCAATGAAATCGTTCATCTTGTGATTGCCTCATCATTATGTCATATCATAATTTTGTCCATGGCTCAGATCGATACAGTATCAAGGCTTCCTTAGATCACAGAATACATCTTGTGATATCCTCATTTCTGAGTTCACTTTACTAAAGGATTTCCTTCTCACTCTCTACTGAATCAGTCTTGTTTAAAAGTTTTATGTGATTTTGAAAAGACCCGTAGAATCAATCAAACATGTATATGATCTGTCGCTGGTGTTTTCAAGAGAATGGTTGAAATGGAGGCAATTGTGATGCCAGTAGGTTGAAAAGGGAAAGAATAGGGGTGTGATCAAAAGATAAGAGTCTCTCCTCTAATTGATTCAAGATTCTTATTATTGGTGGATTCATCAAGATACTTTGAGTGTTTTGTGCACAACTCTAGTTGACTTAGCCTTACACCCGATTTTTTTTCTAAAGGTAACTCAGAAGTGTGTATAGGTTGGCTTTAGGCTTTTGGCTAACTTACCTCTTTGAGAGGAGGTAAGGGGTTATTGTTGGAGCCTTAGGTTCTCACTACTGGGCTCGACACATCTGCCTTTGTGAGGGCAACTAATGTACCAACTAGGCAAGACCTTTGTCGGTTATCCTTATTCAGGGTACAACTCTCATGCTTTTATTCACACTCTGGATTTGATTCATTCTCACTTGGCTTAGGAGAAAGGGTATTTTTGGATTTTTGTATATTTGGGCTGTTGGGCCTCTTTTTGGAATCGGGGAAGATTTTTCCTCAACCTTGGTATGTGCACAATCATCATCGTATACTTTTTGAACAAAATGAGAAGGTGATATGCCCCTGTTATGTATTGAGGGGTATGGAGGAAGTGGTTATAGAAGAAGAGGTGTGGTGTACCACACCGAACTTAGAGTTTGGCAATGTTCTAGCTTATACTAGAAAAGAGTGTGGTGTGCCACACCGAACTTAAAGCTTTGGCATGGTTGGTGAGCGAAGAGGTATGGAGATGAAAGAAGCAGTGTAGAAAAGAGTTCGGATCATAATGCAGTTTGCTTAGCGATTCCATATGACGGGTTCCTTTTCTTCATCACACTCTGCTCAAAAAGTGACATGATAAAACTTCAAATGAGAATTCCATATAGTTGATCCATTAATAAGTGTGAGGCATGATGCATTTGATCTATCTCAATCTTATTGAATCTTATCATCTTTTTTCTATTTAGGATTCACATACTATACAAGATGAAATCATTTATCGGCTAGTTTTAAGCATTCTTTTCTTGTGAATATGCAACAAAAAGAGGTGATGAACATAGATTCAAAAAGCAAAAGCTGACTAGATAAAGGCTTTATTTTAAGAAGACTATGAAAATGCGGAAAAATATGAAAAAGAAACTAGAATGGGAATCAGAAAGTAGCAAAGATAGAGGGTGGAGTGAGAAACATACCACCCACCCTCCATCTCGAACTTATGAGTTTGCTTGTCTCTAAGTAAACACTAGGTTTGAGATGGAGGGGAAGAGTTGTGCAGTGTTAACCAGGCGGTCCTTGTAATTAAAAGAAGGTCCAGAGAAGATGTTTCCTGATAGTCGGCACTGAGAGCGAGTAAGCGGAATGGACAACCTGTTGATTGGGTGGTCATGGCAACTCAAATAGGTTTTTTGGATGACTTGGATGCACATTTCTTTCACCTCTTTGTCCGTCCAGAAGAATCCAGAGACCTTCCCCCATCAACGGGGGAGGTGGAATATATGTAGTTGAAACTGGGGGACTAGGTGAATAATCAAAGTCATGCCTATATGTGTCCTCTAGTTGTGGCTCACCCTCAAAATTCGAAGTCAAGCTGCCTTCTTCATGATCCAAAGCAGTTGATAGAGGGTCGGCCACTTGAACTTCTTCTTGTACCAGATCAGGTGGTGGATCCGGTTCAGGCTTCATTTCATCACCCAGCTTTTCTTGTGTAGGGTATGGCAGTCAGGGTGACATTTCTTCATCAAGGAGATTGTTCTGAGGATCATTATGTTGATGTCATGTGTCCTCCGGAGGGTTATCATTATCAATGTTGGGGTTGATGTTTCATTCTGAAGTTAAGGTGTTGTTCAAATTCGTCTTTGTTGTGCACTCTTAATTCATCTGAGTAACTAGAGGGAGATTCAACAGGTAGAATGGACTCTTGCTCGGATAAGGGAATCATGAGAACCTGAAGTAGAGGCTCCAGTGATGTCTCTTTGTGGGAAGGGTTAGCCCATGGCACATCATTTTGCATACTAGAATCCTCCCACGAATCTATTTCTTTGATATTGAGACCAATATACTCCATTCCTGAGTCAGGTTGTTGTTCCAGTTCTTCCTCATAGAATGCCTCCAGTTCTATTAAATATTCGGGAGAAGTTTCTATGGGAAGAATGAAACCTTATTCAGGTAATGGAGATATGTCAGTGTCTGTAGGGGAGGGTAGCCATAAGAAGATTGTTTTGTGGTTCGATGTCTTCCAAAAGGCCCTCCTTATCATTACAAGGGTCTACAAAAATATCGTATTCCATTCCAAAATTAAGAGATGGTTCGTGGTTCTCTTCATAGTACACCATCAACTCATTCAAGTGACTAGAAGAAGATTCAATGGAAAGAACATACTCTTCTTCGAGAAATTACTCTGTCTGGACTTCTTGTAGGGATGGCAGCTCTGGTAACGTCATTTCGTGGAAAGGATCAGTCATAAAGTCATCATCTTCAGATCCATCATCCTCCCATGATTCTTTTTCATCATCATCAGGGTCAGTGAGAGTGGTATGGTCCACACCTGAATCAAGATCTTAATCAGTCCCATCCTCGAAGTTTGTTCCTAGATCAGCCGAATGATCAAAATTTTCTTCATAAGGACAAATCAAATCTTGTTCCAGTAATGGAGACATTTGAGTTTCTTGCATAAAAGACATCTCCTTATCTGAATCAGTCACATATTCATCTAAGTTTGAATGTGAAGGAGTGTAGAGTTCTTGTAACGTAGACCCTTCTTCATTGGAATTCACCAACAAGACAACTGAAGTTGAAGAATATATGTCGTATAGGGAGTCAGTCATTGTTGATTGCTCCTCAATCTGTATGGTTAGATACATGCTTGTGGGGGAAGAAGATGGGTAAATACCGAAATTTATCCCCAATTGATCTCCCGACTGTAGAAAAACTTCATATTGGCCAATAAATTTTTCATCTAAGGGAATATTGCAGGAGTCATTTTCTGAGTCAGACCTTGGGTCAGAAAATGATTCTTTTTCTTATGATACTGTGGAGAAATCATCCTTGGGTTCAATCATTTTCTCTGAGGATGATTCCTCTCCCTGGACTGCTGCTAGAAAATCATTGGAAGGCACCTCCCACATGATATTGTAATCTTCATCGTAATCGATTGCAATATGCGGATGAGGAGTGTGCTCAAGGGAAATTGGTGATTGTTCTTCATGTTGCTCATAATTGAGGACAAGTTGCATAAGTTGATCAAGCTTGGCTATCAACTTCTCGTTCGTGGCTGTCTGATCAGCTAGTTGTTGAGCCACCAACTTTTGTAGAGCATGTACTTCTTCTATTAATGTGTATCGATCTTCATAGTAGGGCTCTTCACTGTACCTGTTGGGTTGATGTTGATAGTAGCTTCCAGGTGGATATGGATTATAACTTGAAATCTGTCATAATTGGGTTCTTCATAGTATCTTCCAGGTGGATATGGATTATAACTTGTGTTATATCCATAGTCGTGTGAAGAGGCTGCCTTGAGTTTCCCAAATATACGATTTGTGATTACTTGACGTAGTGCATTCACATAGTGAGGAGGAGCGTTGAAGTAGTTGATTGATGAATGGGAGTAGTCACCACATAATTGACATCTAATGGTTGGTGGCATTGACTGCTTCATTTTGAAGAGAATTGGTACCTGAAATCAAAGAAAGTGTTTATCAGGCTTGACCAATCACTTTAAATTCAAGAGAGTAAAACAATAAAAACTCTAACTTTTGATATCAAGGTTTTCACTTCTTTTTTTGGATTTTTGAAAAGAAAAAGAAAATGAAAAACCCTAGAGAAACTTATGTTGATACGGAATTCGATGAAGACAATTCTTATGACGTTGTCCCTGGAAATGGTGCCATTTTTTGATGGAGCTAGGATTTACACCAAAAGATTGCTCTTCTGATGGAAGTCCTAATGTGCACCAAAAACCCTAGGGAGTTGATGTTCTCTCTTGGTTTACCTACAATTGGTGCTAGATAAATGCTCCAACCCCACAGGAGTGTGGAAGCCTTATCATAGTATAGATTTAGGATCGAACCCAAAGGACAACATGAAGAATCTAGATGTCTTTGTCTCATTTAGTCTCAATCTAAGTTAATCATTTACAACCAAGAGATTGATAGGATTAATCTAAACTAATCTAAAGCATGAAAAAATAAAGGCAAGTATGAAATCTAATTAAAGTTTGAAATCTAAGATTATCAGATGATGATGGATCACTAGGGTTATGTGGATATTTACCACCACTACACATGCATTGTACATCTACCAACATAGCAAGACCTACGAGAAAGATACATGGATGTTGTGTAATGTTGATGCCCTCTTGGACAAGGAGCATTACACACATCCTTTACAGGTTGAGTAGCTCCCATCCGGTACATATCTGTATGTCAGTGGAGATATGTGCCCTCCGAAGGGAGGTCTTACTCAACCTCGTGAAACGTGCATCGAAAGACTAACAAGCGAGCGATATTATCAATTCGATTAGTATCCTTATAGACTATCCCTCTTTCGAGGACATAGCTATGAGAAACATGGGAGTGTTGTAATGCCAGCCATCCCCGAATGAATGGTCACTTACTTTACACCACTCCCTTCACAGAGTGTGTTCCTCGACCTATCAAGATTGTAGTTTCATATGTCAACTGATTCCATTTCATAGTATGAAAGTACAATGATGGAGGTGAGTTTACTCCACTCCTTGAAAGGTGTTCCTAGATACTGAAACATATGTGTGGTGGATACACACATCAAGAACCAACGCTAAATCAGTAATCGAGTCTCAATAGTAGACATAGAAAATCCACAACAAAAGACAATAGATCATGCAAGAAAGCGGCCAACATTCGAGCATGCAATGAAACGATTAGCATTGAATCGGAAAGATAACATTTTTAGATACAGATTACAAATCATGGGTAGCAGGGCTAGCCCCCGCACCCCAGTGAATTACACTACTCTCTCCTCATAGAGGGAGCAATAAAGATAGAGAAGAAAGATAGAACAAGCATCGTCAGAGTAGAAGAGTAGATATGCAACAACCCAATATAGATCGCCCCAGTCTTTGGGACTGCTCTGACTTGGTCGATGAAGTCCATCTCTTGCAGCCTTGATATTCGTGTACACCTCCAGAGACGTATGAGGAGGGCCAGGCAGAGCTTGGTAGAGATGAGGTAACAGTGGAGAAGCCTTACGGCCTCCCAGATCTGATGATCAAATGAAGACCATGTTGGTCCTATTTATAGGCTTGGATGGGGTCTTCACATTTTTGATGTGAGAATACTTCAAACGGTCTTGGCTCCAAACAGTGTTGGGTCCAAACAGTCTTGGCCCCAAACGGTCTTGGCTCCAAACGGTCTTGACTCCAAACGGTCTTGGATCCAAATTGTCTTGGCTCCAAATGGTCTTGGGTCCAAATGGTCTTGGTAGCCGGTCTTCATCCAAACAGTCTTGTTGTCCAACTGGTCTGGAGTCTTAACAGTTTCGAGATCCAAACGGTCTTCATTTCCAAACAGTCTTGGGTTCAAACGGTCTTGGCTCCAAATGGTCTTGACTCCAAACGGTCTTGGATCCAAATGGTCTTGGCTCCCAGCGGTCTTGGGTCCAAACGGTCTTGAAAATTGGTCTTCATCCAAACGGTCTTGTTGTCCAACCGGTCTGGAGTCTTAACAGTTTTGGGATCCAAATGGTCTTCATTTCCGAATGACCTTGGGTCTAAACGGTCTTGGCTCCAAACGGTCTTGGGTCCAAAAGGTCTTGGCTTCAAATGGTCTTGGGTCCAAACGGTCTTGGCTCCAAACTGTCTTGTGCCTCGATGTCCAAACGGTCTTGAGACTGTGAAGCTTCACACGGTCTTGAGACCGTGTGACCTCACGCGGTCTTGAGACTGTATGAAGGGTAAAACTGGATGGATGGCCAAATCTTGAGGAGATGTAGATATGTTATCGAATGGATGAGAATGATCTACAGAGAAGAAGGAAAGTGAATAAAGGAGGATAAGATCAAATAAACTGGTAATTAGAGCTATTAGAGCACTATTTTCATGAAACTGAGGAGACACTCAAAGTAAGCCAAAACAAGGGTAGATCGGTCGATATGAGGCACAAAATTCCTAGAAATGGAGACTGTGAGGATGGATTTGGAGGATTCATCAGGTCCCATTCTATCAGTCACTTCCATATTGACTTTTCTTTGTATCCCTTAGAGATGGCATACATGAGTCCAAAGAATCATACTCAATATATTTGCTTTTGTGCTTCATGCACTCAATCTCTCAAGTTTTTAAGTGACATTTAGTGTTACCTTAATTCTTACATGATTTTTGAATTCACCCTTTTAGGGGAGATCCTACCCCAAGTCAAGATGAAACTAGCATTTATTAGACACCATCAGAAGCAATCTCGTGTTAAGATTTATATTATCACAAAGTAAAATGTCCTTTAGGCATATTTTCCACTATGCATTTTCTAACTGAGAGTTAATATCATTATATCCCATGATCTACCACTCAAGAGTAGGATCACTTTTGGTACCTTACTACCACAAATTGAAGTGTCTAGATATAGTGGGACCAGTGTATTATGTCTCATCTATTCAGGGATATAGGAACAACTATTTGCTCTAATGTCATATGCCAAGCACGTTATCCAATCCTTACTATATGGTAGGCAAAAAGAGGTACAACATTATTTGAAGAAGACAAATTTATTTACCACATATCCCTCTTGTCAATTGCAACCACATTCAATATTGTCATGACCATTATCCCATTTTCACTTTCTCGTATTAGGTTTCATTCTTTATTAAAGGTTCACCCTGAGGTAGCTAACCACTTCACATTTTCATATTTCCTATATGTGGCTAACCAATAGAAGATAGAGAGTGTATTAATCCATTTCGAAGGTTTTCATCCTATCATACCCACTCATCAGTTCTCTAGGTTAGATTAATCTATGCTATCATGGTGGTGCTAAACCAACTTGTATGAGTGGCTCATCAAATATATATATATCAAAGTCCAAGTGGGGTTTCTTTTAACCCAATACCCAAGGGGTGTCATGTTTAATCTTTATGAGCTCACTCAATTATATGCATGAGATACCACCACTTTCCCGCTTTGGTCTAGGGACCTCAGGTTCACCTTCTTGGCATTGATCATCCATACCACATGACCTAGACACTCATGCACGTACCGAACCAAAACATGATATGGAATTCTCTCCTTAGATCTGCACTCTTAAAATGTTCTTATCCAACTCTTTTTTTTTACCTAAATAAACCTTAGAGTCCTACACAAGAAACCATCAACCTGAGTACCAGGCTTCGTAGTGCACTATCCTCCTTACCTTTCCAGGGTCTTGGGACTCTCTTTCCTTCACCTAGATGGTAGGTAGTCATATCATCATGCATCTATATAAGAAGCCTCTTTCTTTGTCTCTAGGGTTTGGTCCTTCGAAGAATATCTAGGGTACGACAAGCCTCTAGGGATCATGCATATAGTAACTCAACTCATCCACTCTAAGATAGTCTAGTTCAGGATCCATCATATAAATATTTATTGTAATTCCTCATGTCTTGGAGTTTAGGTCCCAGAATCAGTCTGTGTCTCACTCCTTCCTACAGTTAACCCTATGACTGGCCCTAACTCTAAAGGTCCCCCTTTGTGGAAGAGGTTAACTCTCTTGCAAATTCGCGTCTTATCTTATCAGAGACGCACACACTTGTATTATCAAATCTTATTGTCCAAAATTTCAAAACTAAAGTCAAATTCTCAAATCTAATTGAGGTCATTATAAACCATATTATCTCTTTATGTAATACTAGACTCCTCTTCAATTCATCTAGTATGCCTACCTCATAATCCAACATGCATTAACCCTCTGGCTTAGAACTAATCATTTTTCCAGCCTTCATGTCACTTGCTTTCACATATATGCATGACTACCTTCTACTTGTATCTATATGTGGACACACTTCTTGTTAGGGTTCCTACCTAGAAGGAATTTAGACTTTCTGGTCATAACTTTCTCTTAGGGTTTAACTCCCTCATAGATCTTTTCTCCACTCTTGGGTTGACACACCCTAGGTTGGAAAACCAATCCTAAAAGTTGCACTTAAGGGTTTTCATATTTTCCTTGTTATGTAACCACTCATTACCCATGTTTCATATGTAAGTACAATCCTATTTTTGTATCATGCATGTCTTACTCCACATACTTGCATGCATGGGTATGCTACATTATCCCAACTCATTGGGTTTTCTCTCTTTTCTCTATCTATCACTTAGATTAGGATTTAAGGTTAGAGTTAGGAACCATACCCCAATACCTTAGGGTTTTCTATGACCCTTGACCCACTTATGGGTTTTCTAGACAAAATCTTGCTCCATCTAAGCTTTACCTTTGTAAGGAAAAACCCATGATCCCATTTTCTTTACTTTATCAATAATTCCATATTATATATTCATTAATTGATGGAGGATGCCTTAATCCTACTTCTTCTCAAAACCATAACTTAAGATGAGGTGAGAAATGTCATTTTAGGGTTTATTAAGAAAGAGGATGAGAAGTGGATGAATCAAGATGAGAAGAAAACCTAAAGGTATTTTACTTCAGACAATAATATTCCAACTTTGGCCAGGTAGGACGCATAGACCCGGGAGTCCTCGTAAGATAACTAGCAGTGCGGAGGAAAGTTTTGCCAACCCTTGGGTCGTGGTCCCTTCTAGACATCATCATCTTTAGAAAATGCCCTAATAATTCCCTCATATTTCTATAGATTACTTGAAATTATAAATATTAAATATTATTTGAAAAATCTAGTTCTCTGATACCAAATGTAACGACCTCACTTTTCAACAACCCCCAATTAAGGAAGGCCTTATAGTTGAGAGAATTTACCTAATTTTTCCCAAGGATCCATATTTTTACCAAACAATATAAAATAGTAAATAATTTTTAAAATTTTCAAATATTGTTACAATATGTTTTTACATGAATTTCTAGCATCAACATTATACATATGAGAACTATATGAGAAGAAGCATCTATCTAATCATCCTTACAAGTTAACTTTGATGTGTTCAAGTAATTTCACTATCCATCTTTATAATATTATCTAGCATGTACCTAAAACGATGTGAAACAAAGACACAGTCAGTATAACAAGTTATAATGGTATGTGGGGGAGCCAAAATATTTGCATGTAGGTGTAACAGTATAGTCAGCCATGGAAACATATAAGATTACAAAATTGAAACTTTCATTTTATTTCTAACTTCTCAACTTAATCTCTATGGGACACTCCTTCTATAGAGTATTCATGTGGGAAACCCTCTCTCTAGGGTTTTGTCTCTACAATGGACATTTCATGACCATCCTATCATGGCTTGGTCTTTTATGGCCTCCTTTCTTGGCTAGACCTCATCATGACCATTCTATCCTGGCTTGATCTTGGTGATCATCCTATCCTAGATTGATCACTTTTACTTATATCCCACATGTATCTCATACATCTACTAGATATAGTTGAGCATGTTATTCTTATATAATAAGATAATCAGTGTCACTTTAAAGATTGCAGTAATTAAATAAACAATGAATAGTTTATTTGTAATCAATGCGGAAAACCTCGTACATCCTTGAGAATCATGTAAGTCGGGTTGTCATATGCATAATCAATACCTTTTGTAGGATCATGCAAATCATGTAATAATACTTCAATTACTTTAATCATCAATCAACAAAGCAAAGGAGAAACCAAGCAATTCATCATTTAATATGTATGTATGTATGTAAATATTAAAGTGTCATTGTTACATTAAACACAATACATCCTACTCAGGTCCTAATCTAGGATTTTAGGATTTACTTGGTATCAAGTTATCATTAGGTATGTTTGATATTCCAATTCTCATGTTCATTGCTTTAATGACTTAAGAACCATAATTCATTTTAAGTGTAGCCATGATTATCAAATCTACAATATTATTGCATAATGAACACTTAGATCAGATTAACTTCATTAATAGCATTGCAAGTTAGGATTTCATATGCATGAATATCCACATTAATAACCCCTAATATTACATCACTATGATCATGAGCATGTTAAATCCTTGCTTAATCTCTATGTTTCCACATGATCTCTCTTTTTAGAGAGAATCTGATTTAGATTTAAGAGAAAGAATGTCTCAAGGACCCTAGAAATGGGAGCTTTAAACTTTGATAAGTATAGATTCCTTTTTTATGAGAGTTGTATGGATGTTTCCAAAGGTGTTGATATTCCGAGAGGTAAGTTTTTGTCTTAGACTTATGATATCTTTATGTTGAGTATGACCCAACTCAAAATCACAAAGATGAAACCCCAAGGTCCTTAATATTTCCCCAAGTTCCTGTTGTTTGCTCTAGAATATTCCAAAATGAGAAGGGTTTGGACCCTAAATATTGTTTTTTATATTAAAATAATACGTAAATGACCAGAGATGGGTCAATTTGTAGCTAGGAAAAAGGTACTCAACACTATCATATAATAACGTAAAAGAGAGGTTTTTAATGTTTCAACATGTTAATACCCAAAACTAAGTTTTATGCTTTTGGTATTAGAAGCATAATTCGATTCTGAAACTATTTATTTGGACTCCTATCATTTTTCCGATCATAATGATATATATATATATGTTCGCTATATATAGGTATTCCTATCTATTTCTATAATTAAAACCAAAATATGTAATTACACCTCCAAAAGTAGGCGACGTGGTGACCCTTGATTGGTTTGCTTGTCTCCATGACAGACACACTGGTCGAACAAGTTGGCTTGTGCCTAGGTCGCGCCTATACCGACCAGTCTAGGACTCCTTCTCTTTTGTCTTTCTAGATCCGATCGTTACCTAGTATCCATGTGAGACCTGCGCGACGCGGACAGGCCACGACTGGGCACATGAGGCCAGCAGGTCTGTCCAGCTTGATTTACAGGTCGCCCACCTCCAACAGAAGACCAATCTTCCAATCTTCTACTCATTCACTACCCTCAAGCCTTACTCATGCTAGGTGCTCCTACATTGTGCCTACAATTAGGCACAGGAAGTCTGGTTTCTAGTATCATAGCGTTGTACATTACCAAAAATGACTGCCAAATGAAATTGTCTCCTTGCCTCACAGGGAAGGTCAGAGGGATGTTAGAAAACTCTCACGATGTTGATATGTAATCCCTATAGTTCATTCACCCCCACCCGTGGTGTCCTATGATCCTCCTCTTGATCTTCAAGGTAATCCACCCTAAAAAGCATGGTAGATTCTGGCACTGGATGTTGCTTACACCAGGGAGGAAATAGAGCATTGACGGCAAGCTTGCAATGGTTGATCGATGTTGCTTCTCCCTTGCCCTTCCATGACTACACACTCCATCCCTCCTCCTCTCATCTTCCTCTCATGATACCTAAAGGTTGTGTGTGGTTAAAACAAGTGGAAGTCTGCCCTTATAAAGGCACCCCATCCCTTAGAGTTTAGGGTTACGAGGAGGGGATAATGAAGAAGGAGAGGTATTTTTTGTAGTCTTGGTCTATCTCCTTTATATGTATCTTCCATAGCATTCTTCCATGTTACGTCTCTCTCTTTTCCTTTCCATACATGGAAGATCCCACACAATAATAAGTTACCAATTCCTTTTTACTCTCCTCATATTAATCCTTCTCTCTCTCATGGTTAATATATAAAGTATGCATGGAAAATTAGGAATATATTCAATAAGTTTCCAAATTGGTGACCCATATATCCATACTTGTCCTTTAAGTATTTCTTTAACTAGATTACCATCTTTGCTTGGTGGACACACAAAAAGCCATCAGGAAAGTATATAAATACATGGCACTTTATTTGGCTAATTTTCTTATACATCTAGATTATCCTTTTATCCCCATCATAGTTATATCCTTCAAACTAAGTATCCTTATTCCATAGTAACTCATCAAAATCTTTCCCAAGTTATATTTATTAATTGGGACTTATTAGGATGTCCTTTATTATACAAAATTTGCTCCTTTTAGACGTTTTTAAAACAAAACCATTATATCATGGAATATCTCTTTTCTCCAAATTTCTAGAATTATCTTATTTCCATTAGTATTTTATAGTATACAAAAGATTAAAACAAAACAATATTGGTCATTGCCTCAAACATTGTGTTGCCACTCTTGACTAGATAATTATATTTTAATTATCCAAAACACCATGCATCTTATTTTACCAGACAATTATCTTATGTTTAGTTATCCAATAATTATAATTAACAAAGTTTCCATTCTTTACTTATGCACAAAAACTCTCTTTTCTAGAATATTCCACGCAATTCCATATTTAACATACCAACTGTCCATCATTCTTAGAAATCCCTATTTATTAGTTTTTCCTCTCTTTCTTTATCCAATATTTATTAATTAATTAATCAAAATCAGTAACAAGCATGAAAGCCATTGTAAAGGAATATTTGCAAATTAAATACATACTTCTAAAACAAATAAACTCTCTTTTCTAGAATATTCCACACAATTCCATATTTAACATACCAACTGTCCATCATTCTTTGACATTCCTATTTATTAGTTCTTCCTCTCTTTCTTTATCCAATATTTATTAATTAATTAATTGAAATCAGTAACAAGCATGAAAGACATTATAAAGGAATATTTGCAAATTAAATCTATACTTATTAATCAAAGCATTCCAGGTTTCTAATTTATCCCAATTATTCAAATATTTGCATTTCAAATATGTAAATACATGTGACAAATCATGTTGTAACATTGTAGTTGACTGTAAGGATATTTTTCTATTTCTTAGGAGAGGGAAGAGGATGGTATGGTCCTACTCTTGTAGTAGGGAGATCCAGGCTTCTTGATTCCCATATGTAAATTATAAAGTTGGAGGAGTAGTAATTCTTTTGTAATTGTCAAAATTATTGATATTATACATCACATACTCTCTCCCATGTGAAAGAACTATCATATGCCATGAAGAATTGGTTTAGGGTTTCCCTAGACATTTGAGACATAACATCAACAATAATATAAGAGAGAATGATAATGGTACCTTCTTATGGATTAGAAGTTGCATAATTTCATGTCAAATTGGCATAATAATCATCAATGATTGGAAGGACACCTATAGGAGATTAGACCAGCTAGTTCAATGTAATTGGAAAAAAAATTATGCACGGTTCCTTAAATTTGTGTCAATCACATGCTCCAAATGTAAAGGGGTCCTAGTAATCTACTCCTTGCATATTTTGATTGTTTGTGCATGGATGATGTGATTAAATCAAAAGAAATCGCCCCAAAGGATATACATGCCAAATTACTCCTTAATATGGTCACTTCTCTTCCTCTTAAATAGATTAACCTTGGTGAAATAAGAGAGAGAAGGCCTAGAAGGGAATGAAATGGGGTTATAGAGATAGATTAAGAGTTGTAAACCACTTAGAAACTAGTTATTAGGGATAGGAAGATAGGAGGATGATGTATAGTGCCTAAAAAGTAGTTTATTAGCTCTGAATAAAAAAGTTCATAGTGATTTTCTCTATAGATAGCCAATATATATATATATATATATATATATATATATATATATAAATAAACATAATGTCATCGAATAAGATTATAAGAAAAATATTGGTTGATGACAACTTCTATCAAATCTCAATTTGTATCATAATTTGAATTTCATCAAGAATTTTTCAATTACATGTTAATTCAACAATACCAGTTTAAAATTCGTATGTTCAATTCCTCATGACAAATATAGCCTACAGAGCAGCCTTTTTGCTTATATGAGATTTTGGAAACTTAATCTAGACATCCTAGAAAAATACATTTGTGAGTTCAATTGATTATTATATTTAGCAATGCATATTAATGTCCTTCTTGAAAGTTTATGACGATACAATCACAAAAATCAATTTTCATAAGAAATGACGGGTGAAAAAAGCATACTTTCATTTTTTTTCAATCATTTTAGATTAAACTAAAGCAATATTGGTATAGGTATAAGTTTCATCTAGCTAGGAAAATGCAATATTCATTTAGAGTAGCAATCAAAAAATTTGATCTAATAAGATACAATTATTCCCTTAGTAACAGTTCAGTAAAAATATATACAAGTTGATATTTTTGTGCCACATATGTGATTTATAACTTTATTGGTAATGTAGTCACCAAGGAAATGATTGTAAACCTCTATTTTCTTGTTCCTATGATGCAGTATAATATTAGTGGTTTGATAGGGGTAGTGGAAGGTGTAATACCATTTTCCTACACTCACTCCACTTGTTTCCCCTAAGTGTATTAGGAATATCCTATCAAGAAACCTACACTTGGATAATCTAGACAAATATACCTATCCATTAATTAATATATCCTTGTAAGTAGGACGGGAAGTGATAGGGAGTATTCCCTTATAACTGCATACCCTACATTACTACTTGTTATTCGATTTATGATTTTATTTGTTGGATGTATACACATGTGTAGATCCCTCACACATGGTTAATGGTTGTATATCCCCCCCCAAATCCCACTACCCCAATTACTTTCTAGAACCTTAAATTTCTCTCTTTATAGCTAATTTTTCCCTTCACTTATTCTAATTAGCTCTTGCTAGAGTAATCAGTTCTTGCCTTTGGTTGCTTGTTTTAGGTTTTTCTTAGTCAATTTCTCAATGTAGTCTTAGTTTCACTTGCTTAGTAAATTGTATTACTTAGTGATAATTAGGAGTTCTCTTGCCTAGATAGTCTAAGTGATCCTTCATTTTGTTAATTATCCTTAATGGTATAGGTTTAATCTAGGTTTGTTCCATGTCTTTCCTCATTGCATGTTCAACTTACTTTAATTCAACCCCCCAACATTAAATCCTTGACACCATACACTCCATTATAGAAACCAAAAGAAACATCCTTAGCTCCCTAACATCCTATTCCACTCCCTGGTGATTGACCCCTGATTTGCCTTCTCTATACAAAATTTTGAGTTTACGCACTTGTGGATTTGTGTAATGAAGTGTGTTGATTAGGGTTACAATTTTGTTAGATGTAGTGTTTTTCCAAGAGGCACATCAGTTCCCTTAATCCACATGCCCTGATGCTTGGAGAATAAGTAAAGGATTCAGAAAATCAGGTGCCTAGAGTGCACCACTACTCCATAAAATAGGGATTCGGGCCTTAAAAAAGAAAGCATATCTTATTCCTCCACCACGAAGTGCTGCCAAATTGGGAAAAATCCATTAACCTCCACTGGTATACAAGGGCAAAGGTCTGAGTCTCATCCAATTCACATCACATGGATAAATATACAGTTGACTTCAAGAGAAGGAAGGATTGAGAAGTCTTGATGCAGTGATTATCGCATACCAAATTCCCTAGGGCTGAAATCCCTAAGTTTTAGCTCAACCTATTGTATGACAATTACACCTACAAGCAAATAGATCTTATCATAGTATAGTTTATGGTTAAACCCAAAGGACAATATTTCAATCAAAGAAACAAAATGAGAACTAGTATTTAACACAAAAGTTAAATTGGTTTGATTAATCTATGTTGCAAATAGAAAAAGTTGAATCAAGGTTGTATTTATCAATGGATGAAAACGTCAAGGTGGAAGGGTTTCACTACCACTACATAGTGTTCATGCTCTCTCTTGGCATTTTAAATAGCATGATCATGCATATGTTGAGGCTGGATAAATCCCCTTTTTATAAGATTACAAACACACATGTATTACTCTAAGCTCGCCTTCGTGTTACCTAGAGATCATTTACCTATAAACTTAGAAAACACCTACCCAAGTTCTCATTAAGGGTTTATCATGTAAAAATTGATATACTAGACCTTAGGTTAAAAGTTCTCTACATTCAAGATGTGATAAAAATACACATTGCATAAAACATGTTTTCCATAATATATAGAACCTTTGAGCTTTTTTGGAGTTGGAGGTGTCATCCACCAATAAAGATAAATAATGGAAATCTTAGGTGGGTGCTCAGACTAGATTCGGGTGGTCCAGTGGAATCGAGAGTCGATCCCTTCAATGGAGGAACACGGCGTGTATGTATAGATGTCCAATAGGGTTTGGAATCATCCTAGCATTCTGCTTTTAAGTTTCCAGTTGCCATGGATGTGAAGAGGTGGCTATGTAAGGAAGACAATAGGTCTTACATCATTCATAAATTCCATTAGTAGAAGAAAGGGAAGGAACCCTATTGGTGTGTGACTTTCATTAATAGATGAAAGTGTAGATATTCCGTAGGTGGGAAAAGGCTAGGAATTCCACTAATGGATCGAGTATGCCTTTCCATTAGTGTGTGAAGGTAGAAATTCCAACAGTAGATCGCTTGAAAGACTTCCACTAGTAGATGAAGGTGGAAGGTTCATCGCTAGAGAAATTACTTCGGTAGATGAGAGAAGTATGCTCGTTGGTGGATACATGTATAGTCTTTGTTGGTTGGCATCTACATTGGTTTGTAGCTTCATTGGTTGATGAATGTAGTGATGGCATCCATTGGAAGGAGGAGGATATTAATTGGTGTGTGTGGAATGGTATTTTGGTTAGTATTTGGCCAGCTGGTGAGCAAATGGAAGATAGATGAGGAGGTAAGGGAGTATAAATGATGGAAAGATTGACTTCCATTGGTTGACTAACTTCCATCAGTTGACTAAGAATAAGGGTTTCATTGTCTACCAACCAATGGAGGTGCTACTGAGATGAACTGATGGGAACTCAGATAGATGTAAATCCACCCCTTGGGGAGGGGGGTTATTGATAGGGATGTAAATGGGTACAGGTAGACCCGCGGACCTGCAAATTTGGATCCTTAAGAAACCCGTCACTGGTCTAATTTTTTATACCCTCATACCCTTGGACCCATATACCCTTGGACCCGCATATAAGCGGGTCCAATAATGGGTATGCCTGGACCCAGACCCGCTAGACCCGTGTACCCTCTATACATAAGTAACTACTTAAATAATATGTTATATATACCATACTTTACTAGTCTAACTAATATAATTCTTGAGATTATATCCTACTCTAACCAAAATAAGGTCGAGACTAGTCATATAATTAAGAATTAACTATTCTAGTTGCAATAATGAACATCATATGTAAACTTAAAATCCAAATGTCTACTAATTTACATTACTTTATATGTAAGTTAATGTTATGATGATGACTAAAAATATGTAAACAATTAACTTAAATTAGTTTTAATGTTGAAAATATAGCATTATCTAATGTAACTATTGCATATTAATATACTATATAATAACAATATCTTAGTGTATTAAAATATATAGAACACAATCATTTATCTTACATAAATAATATGATGTTTTATAGAACCGCTTACCCATATATACACACCGCATACCCTCTATTATTGTAGGTACGGGTATGGAACATGTCTAGGTTTTGTATTATGCTGGTCTAGAACCAGAACCGGACCCGCTAAATTAGATGGGTATGGGTATGGGTATGGCCAAACCCGCACTATACCCGCACCATTTACACCCCTAGTTATTGACATGTGGACGTGATCCTGCATCGATGAAGCTCATACTAATGAAGGGACAAATCAATGAAACTCTAGTCCAATTGAATCTCAAACCTTTCATGAGAATCAACTCAAAACCTTACAAATTATTCTTAACTTAAGAAAAACTAAATGCAAGATAGTTATAAAGTAAAATGAGGAAAATGAATGTAAATATTACCTAAAAATTCAACTAAAACTAGGATGGATATGCAATCATCAAATAACTCAAATTTGAGTGTTTCCCATCATTGAGTAACATAAAGTATAAAATAATTTCCAAATGAATACTTTCAACCCAAGTGATTGCCTCACTATCACATCATGCATGATTCCCTACCACCTAATATGGAAAAGCTTCCCAATTTCCTGAGATCATAGAAACACATTGATCCATGTATTTATTTCCAACTTAGCTTCCCAAATATCCGTCCTCATCACTATTCCTAATATTGGGCACGTGTAAGAGTTTCATAAAAGTTTAAAGAAAACCCATAGAACAACAAGTATACATATGATCGGACATAGGGGTGCATAAAAAGGATGCCATATGAGGCATTCATTGTGTCTCTGGGTGGAAAATGGAGAGAAGAGTTGTGGAAGGAAAATGAAAACCACTCTTTATTCATCTTGAGATTGCATTTTTTGCCTTGAATGGTTGATAAGCTCTGCTTGCAGGGCACTTTGGCATGTTTTATTTATTTTGTATGATACACCCCTATTACGTATATGGAAGAAGATAGAGTAGGGAGGGGGTGTGCCACCCCAAACTTAGGATTTTTCACTTTCTATGCCTTTTATTTTCTTTTTGGTGGATGGAATATAAAAAAGATGGAACAAGAAGTGTAGAATAGGGGTCGGATCAACATGCAACTTGATTTACAATTCAGTGCACTAAGTTGTTCTCTTAATCCAACAATACTCAGATAGTGACATGATATGGGAAACATTGATGATTACATGAATTTGTTTCACTAGTAAGTTAGAAAAATGACATGTTTTATCCCTCTAAGTTCCTCAAATACTTCCCATCTTTTCTAGTAGAACATGATGCTTGGGTTCTTAGTCCATGTAGGGTGATTTCCAACCATTTCTTTGTATTAGGACTGGTTTTTATGATGTGTATCTTTAAATAAGGGGAGTTACGTGATGGGACATACGTGGATGAAAACTAGAAATTTTGAATTTTGATGACTAGATGATGGTTTTTTTTACTCTATAGAATAAAACATTTGAGTTCTTTTAGCTTAAGGTACTACATAAATGCAATGAGGAGATCATAAGTTACAAAGAGATAGGTTTGGGAAAAAAGTAGAATACATAGCACACATTCTCCACCCTGAACTTTGATATTTGCTCATACTTGAGCAAACACTAAATTTCGTATGTAGGAGAGGAACCACTCTTATTCGACTACGATCCTTGGTTGCACTCCATTCAACAAAAGTCATCCACATACAATCAAAATTTTAGAACTTCTGATATTATCATGAGATGCACTAACTAACTAATGAAAGTATGAAGTCAAATGGAAAAATATCTAGAAATGAAAGAAACACTCATGTTGACTCTAAGTAAGCACCTTTGTTTAAAGTAACACATGAAGCTCAATCATTATATGCAGGGGAAAGCAACATGAGCTGTTAAGACCGCATTCAAGCTTAATTGGTAAACCAGGGTTTACCTGGATGATTGCATGCTTCATTAGATTGTTCATAGTTATGGTGTCTCAGTTATGATATCTTAAACCTAATAAAAATCCTAAGTATGATTACACTTTGAATAAGTAGGGATTAAGAAATGTGAATTCTAATCAGCCAAAATTAGGGTTTATGTAGTATATAAATACAAAATTTGATAGGTATAGCAGTATGGTAAATAATTTTTCATGTTTTCTATATAACTTGGATTTACTTGAAATTTGTATATAATATGGAAAAATCAAAAATGCATGTTAGTGAAAATTTTAAAAGAATTGGATGTTCTTTGAATGTAGTTGACCCTGCTGAAGACTGTTGTTTCATAGTGTAGTGTTTGATTATATATATATATATATATATATATATATATATATATATATAGGAAAGTCAAGATGATCTAAAATTTCTACTTAAACTATGTGTTAGACTACATGATAATTTTTCATACTTTTGTAGGATTTTTGATCTATTTAGTAAATGATATTGAGTAACATTTTTATGACAGAAAATTCTACTAAAATAAAAGAAAGTTCAAGTAGGGTCAATTTGCAATTGACCCAAGCACCTTAATTTTTCTATATGATTAACTTAAAATACTAGGACATCCCATATTTCATGACTCATTCTAGAGAAATGAAATCCTAGAGAGAGAGAGAGGGAGAGTTAGGGTTTGGATGGAGAAAGTGGTGAAGATGGTGGTCTAGGGTTTTCTCTTCCTAGAGTTGATAAATCAAGTAAGTTTTTCATCTCTAGATAGCTTTTCTTGGTGATTCTTCTCTCGCATGTCAAGATTTTGTCCCTTCTCTGATTTGATTCAAAATGATATCAAATTTCCCTTTTTTTTAAACTCTTTCTCTACAATCCTCCATTCGCAGGGTTTCTGTTGGAGGAAGAAGAAGGTGATGGATTGCTAAGATTTTGATATGGATTCTAGAATTTCATATCTTGGGCTATGTATTTAAGGTATTTTCAAATCTTAGGTAAGTGGGTACTTCCTTTAAACTCTAGATTGCATGAAATTATATTAAATCCACATTAATCTTCAATTTTTTTGTATGCAACTAAAAATCCTAAATATGCCTTTCAATTCTAACTTTTAAAAAATGATCTATAAATGGATTAAATCCTGATGTGATGAATTTCAGATGATAAAATTATAATATAAATGGATACAAAATCATCTAGAATAGAATTCTTAAAGTAATTGTAGATGCTAGAAGAATATACTGAAATCTAGGGTTTTCATATATGTCTGAAATTATTGTAGAATTGAATGAAGAATGCTTCTTATTTGAGTCCTTTATTTATAAATTATTGTTTAATCAAAATATTTATAAAAATATGTTAGATTTTATCTTGGAATTCATTTGACATTATCAATTTTTGGTTGATATCTAAATTATGAGGGTGAAACCCTATGTGAGTGGAAAGTCATAAGTTTGTGAGTAGACATCATGAAATCTAACAGAAGTGATTCATTTAAATGTTATAGATTTATTTATTCAAGGCTATTCTTGATGCATGATATTTCGGTGAATGGAGTGGAAACCCTAGTGTTGGATAAAAGGGCTCTAGAGGGGGTGAATATAGCTAAAAATACTCACACAAAACTTGTTAGACCTTCAAGTTACTTTGTTGGAACTATTGCAAATCTGGAATTTGATGTGCAATCTAAACATACATAGCAAGGATGAGAGAGATTGAATGAGATCAAGAACAAGCTATGTAGAGTGGTTCCATTCTCTAAACTAAGAGAAAGTTAGTTCACTACCTAGAGAGGTCAAGCTCTAGTATTTGCAACCATTGCATACTTATATTCCATTATAAGAAATACAATAAGACCTTCCTTTTGAAAGGCAAGAATACCTAGACTTCCTTTTTAAGGACCAAATAGAGTCATTAAACCTTACAAGGACTTACTTGTACTTTGAGCTAAAGTCTTCAACCTCTATAAGGGTGTACCCACTCTTGCAAGCAGCTGGACACCTTCACCAAGGAGCTCCCCTTCTTGCAACGAGTCTTTTGCCTTGAAGGAACTACCCACTCTACTTAAGGATCTTCACCTTCACCTTGTCCTTAAACTTGGAGAACCTTTGCACCTTGTCCTTCACCTTAGAGAATCTTTCACCAACTTTGCACTCAAAGAAAGGGGTTGGGAAGGGAAGCTTTGAGAGCTTTACAACACTATAATGGAGTATCTCTCTCACGCATATCCTATCTCACTCATATGGACGTTTTAAAGTGTAAGAAAGAGATAGAAAAGGGTTCTAGTGGACAAAATTCACTCAACTATAGCTAGGATATTGAATATCAAGAAGGAGAAACCTTGGAACAAACTCCAAGATGTCCTATTTGTAGTTGGGGATGTCTACTAGTGTCTAGAAGCACTTATAAATGATTTCTAGTCATTTGGGGTGTTGCAACATTTCTTTTTTTGATGTTTGCAACACTCCAATGGCTAGAATCACTTTTCCTACATATTCCATACAGTTCACTTGTTCGAGTTTCAAGAAAGGTAACTCGAGCGATTGCACTATGTGACAAAGCAAATTTGAAGCATCTGTGGAATTTATCCTAGATGAAACTCAATCGATCGCTTAAATCTGATTTTCTAGTGCAAGGTGTCGATTGAGTTTTTCCTGAGATGAACTTAGTTGAACCAGGACATTTCCAAAATGCATCAAGGGTGTCGATCGAGATTATCAAGGATGAAACTCGATGAACAGGTACTACGAAAGGAATCTCATAAATAGTCATTAGAGTGATTAAAAGTTCAAATTAAGTTCTCCTAATTTTTTGTATCTTAGTTACAATTCATAGCATCAATACAAATGGTTCCAAAATTTATTCTAAGGATTTTAGGGTGTTTTCCACAAAAGTGTAGTTGCATTGCTTTTGGCTTGAACTAGATCAAGCTAGGGCTTGATTAAATTGATCCTTTTCATGTACCTAATGCCTAAAATCAATATCAAATACACATATTAGATACATATGAATGGAATATTTAAGTCATCATCAAAATATGGACAATGTATAACACTTAGGTCAACTTTCTCCCCCTTTTTGAAGATGACAAACCATTCTTCAACCTATTGAAAAGGATTTGGAATTTAAACTTTTACTTTGTGAATCGTAAGGGGATACATGAATGAACAATTGCAATTTCTCCCCCTCAATTCATGATTACCTTAATTTCTTTTTCATTCACTTATTTGGTTAGTGTCTTCCGAGAAGAGAAAAGACCATAGCACATATATACTATTAAGTCATCTTGCAAGTCACATGATATTTAGATAAAAAAAACTAGAAAAGGATCATAAAGAAATATGATTGAGTCCACTTATCCCCCTTTGTCATATCAAAAAGGTAAGGGTAGAAGAGTTATAAAACACAGGTCTTATCCATTGGCACCAACTACACAAGTAACCACCAAGAAAGCATCAAACAGAGACAAAAATAGAGAGAACAAGCAATCTAGAGTCATAATCAAAATATGGAAGCATATACCAAGAGCTCATAAGATGTATCCAAATAAAGAGTTAAGGTACATAAGATTTAGATTACAACACCGGATATGTCCTCTCTATGAAAACTACAAGCCAACAAGAAATGACAAGATATAAAAATAGTATGCTTCAAATACAGTGCATAAATGTTTAGTACATGATAGTTTACAAAAAGATATGAATAAGCACCCAATATACTAAAGAACTAAATATGTAGGCTATCTATGTCAACTAGGTCATCTTCAGCTTCATCATCCTCTGGTTGGTAATCACCATCCCTGTCAGAAGGTGCATATGGGGAAACATGAGTGTCATCACCTCCATCTCCATCATCACCATCTTCATCAATAGCCTCATCACCACCACTAGCATCATCATCAGCCTCCTCTTCATCCATCTCAGTGTCTGCATCAAGAAAAAAGGATCAAGGACCATGCCATCTGCAGTTCTGCTCTTCCCAGGAGACTCCACACTCAACCATAGCCTTTTCTTGCTTATAATTGGGTATAGACACCCAATCGTAGCCAGCAAGGAAAGTGGCAGCATGACCAACAGGAAGATCCAGAGGCTGAGGGGAAGCAAGATGAGAGGAAATAGGGGCAGGTCCACCATCATAGGCAGAGGGTACAGAAAAAGCAGTAGGTGGAGGGGTCGGGTAGAACTATATGCATAAGAGGTATAGTCAGCACTTGGTTAGGGTTGGTAGGTGGGGTAGGGATGGATGCAGGATAGGTTCATGTGTGATATGATCTGAATTAAGTCTTGGTGGATGTGGTCATGAAACACTTTAACACAAAGAACTAAGATGGTGTGCTTTGAACACCTCAGCTACCTCTTTTATCACCTCACTTGTAGCAAAACGAGGTTCAAACAAGGCATTGAAAGGAAAAGGAGTTCTAGGAAGAAGATCCTTGTACCTATTCACAGTTGGGAGGAGATAAAAGAAGTACTGTTAAAAGAGAGATGCCTAGGGGTAGTGGAGGAGGATGGGACTCCAGCTTGTCTAGTGTGTTTCCTATAATTTTAATCCTTAGAGGTCGGATAGAGAGAAGAATACCACCAACGGAGAGAGAAAATGCAAGCAATAGACCACCTAACCACCTAGGTCAAGTTTGGGAGAGGCAAGGAGGGATGATCTAGGGCTGAGGAGGGTATAAGAGAGGTTGGGTTAGCCCTAGGGTTGGAGGACAAATGCTGGAGAGTAGCTATCGATCGATTTTCTCTAGTTGAGAGGGAGAAAATTCGGCTGATGGCATATATATTTTTAGTCAGGCACTGTTTTTGGTCGAGTTTGGGTTGTGGAAACTCGACCAAACATGTTGTATAGTTTAGTCCTCAGCATGTGATCAATCAAGTTTCTCCAAGATCAAACTTGATCGAACATTAGTCTATCTAAAAGATAAGAAGTTCATTTCTAAGCCACTAGAGTGATATATAAATTTATTTTCCTAGTCTATCATGTACATTAAGAACATTGAGGCTCATTCCACTCATCATTGACCACTATTTTGGGGGAAATAAGCATTTGCAAAAAATAGCCAAAACAAGTAGAACAAGGCATGAAAACAAGGCAAATATAGAACTTTCAAGTAGGAGATGAGCAATATAGGAGTAAGAACATATAGGTGTATGCATAACTAGCTAGAAGGCATATCAACATCATCAAGAGTAGTTATAGGAAATTTTGATCTAATAAAGTAAAATTTCTCTCTAGCTAGAAGTTTAGTGAAAATGTATGCAAGTTCATTCTCCAAGTGCACATGCGTGACATAAATATCCTTTTTGGCAATGTGGTCATGAAGGAATTTGTGACAGACCTTTATATATTTGGCTCTACTATACAATATAAGATTATAAGAAAGATTGACTACACTAGTATTATCACAGTAGATAGGAGAAGCATAAAAATGAATGTTAAAGTCTTGGAGCATTTGTTTCTTCCATAGGACTTGGGTACAACAACTCCCAACTATAATGTATTCAGCCTCGGTAGTTGAAAGAGTCATTGTGATTTGTCTCTTAGAGAACCAAGAAACCAAGCATGGTCCTAGGAAGAAGCAAGTGTTGTTGGGTAATACGGGCATAGAGTATAGCAGTGGAAACAAAAAAATTATCTATCTGTATTCCCATAACAGCAAGATCACGTTAACTACTATGAAATAGGAAGGATGGTTTTAGCAAGTTATACCAAGTCTTGGATCATGTACAATGACAAAATTCACTTCTTTGCAACTGCTGATAAGTTATGTTTGGACAGTGGTTGTGCAGCTCCTGGTCTTCATCATGAATAGCTCTATGTGCAACCTCTACAGCAACTCTGGTGGTCTCACCATAGAATGCATGTTGACTTTGCTCTCTGAACAGTAGCCAAAGGTCTCCTGCCTATATATTATTCCACATGGATCAACTAGAACTCCTACCATTCTCCAAGAATGGGTAGAAAGGAGTTGCCCCTCCTGTTAGCGTACTAGTCACCAACCTACTCTCCCACAATGACAACTTCTCAGTTGTTCCCATTGGCTATCCATCCCTGTCGGGTAGGGCTTGCCTAGAATCTTTTAGTTACCACAACCAGAGAGGACAATATTTTTCATAGGAACTGATTCTCAGTTGTCTGTGGTGTGTCCTAGGAAGCCCCCAATACCCCTTCTTTTATAGGCGAGGTTAGGGTCAGGGTTCCCAGTCTGTATGAGATTGTGAGGGAGTGGAAAGGACCGGAAGAACTTGAAATTTTGCAACCTGTGACAACCTAAATGGACATTTTACACACCTAGGCAGTTGTCTTGCATTGCCAAACAGTCGTTTGGCAGTTTCCCAATCGCACACAAATTTGGCAATTTTGATTCTAATTAATATCACATATTAATTTACTTGCACTTCAAGTTTGTGCAATTGAAACTATTTGGGTAGCATCTCGAACCTTCGCTCGCCCCAATCGAGCCATCTCACCCAGGAAAGATGCCTGTCTCGCTCACTCATATGGTTGTCTGGTGAGTGAAGATGAGCCGGTCAGTTCAATCATATTGAACCGTTCAGTTCAAGGGTAGAACTAAGCCAATTCGAACTTCGATCAGCCTGACCCCCAAATGGCTTCTCAACTACTTGAGACACCCATCCGGCTGCCCCAAACGGTTGTCTCTCTCAGTGAGATGGTCCTTTGGTAGACCTAGTCAGTCAATCAAGTGATTAGTTGTGTGAATTGAATACCTGAACACTTTAGTAACCAATCCACTTGTCGTTCATGATCAAACTCCTCCTCTACATGAGTTCCTATGTGTGTGACCCTATAGGTCCCATGTCACATTGGCATTGAATGTCCATAACTAGCTTATGACATCACAAGTAGAGAGTGGTGCCTAGTCGCCCAATAGTGCTACCCAGGTGAATGAAAAGTTGGAGAACAACTTCAACCTACAATCTGTATAAGATGTTGTAGTGATTGTATAAATCCTTTGTCTCTGATATCCAGGATGAACTTGAGGTATTGTTGGTCATCCTATCAATGTTTAATCCATGTTTCTTGAGCCAAGAGAAGACTATTTGATATAATGCGACCTCAATATCATATATTGATTCACATGTGTATGTTCACATTTTTCTCACTCTCTCCTATCAAGTGGCCAGGATATCATACTCCAGTAGGAGAGACAAATGGCATATATATCACTCACAGTCTATCCCCATGTTTGAAATTCACCCAATCATCACAGTTATAACAACGACACGTGACAAGTGCAGTGATTTCAGGTCTAAGAATCACAATCACTACCTTCACTATGAGAGATGACTGTGACCACAAAACCATGTGTCACTCTCAAGGTGGGTATGTCTGATACATTGTTCCCTAACATGTATATGCGTGCTTGGTTTGATATTGCCATATCATGACTAATGAGATTTAGTCATCAACCAACTCACACTCTAATCTTATGTGTTATTGTTGTCTATCAACCTTCCACAATAATAACCAATCAGGGAAATAATGAGAATATGTATATGTACTCTTAACATCCATATGATCTCATACACAAGGTTAGTAACTTGACAACATAAGTCATTGAGTAATATAATTCTCTAGACATTCACTATGTATCCTCATTATCTCATAACTGAGTGAAACAGATGAATTGGAAGCTTGCCTTTATATATGTTATTATTATTAATCATATCCTTTCAGGTAATTATTTCACATCAATCATCATATGATTTGCTCTACGGGCATACCTTACCAATAAGTGCCACTTGTGTGTTTTTTATCAATCAAGCACCCTACATAATCAACATCACTACATGAAGTAAGAGTAAAGTCCCTTAACTTGGGATACCATACTCCAAAGTTTTGAGTTTTGGCTAGATACCTCATAATCCTCTTAACCAATATGAGATGATATTTCCTAGGTTTCGATTGAAATCAAGCACACATGCCAACACTAAACACTATGTCAGGTCTAGAGGCAGTTAAATAAAGTAAGCTACCAATCATATATCTATAAAGCTTCTCATCCACTTTTTTACCCTCCTCGTCTCTGTCAAGTTTGGCAGTGTTTGGCATGGCGTCCATCAGCTTGGTGTTCTCCATCCCAAAGTGGTTAAGAAGTTCACTTGTATACTTGCCTTGATTGATGAAGTTTCCTTTGTTTGTTTGTTTGTTTGAAATCCAAGGAAGAAAGTAAGCTCCCCCATCATACTCATATCAAACTCACTTTTCATAAGAGAACTAAACTCCTCTAAAGATCAAGATCAGTTCTTCCAAAAATGATATAAATTTTGAATGATCAAAAAGTTGCTATAGAAGTGTGTTTAAGAAATAAAGTAGAATCAACTTTGCCCGTGATATAACCATTGTCGAGAAAAAATTTCTTTAATTTGTCATACCAAGCTCTAGGGGCTTGTTTGATTCCATAGAGAGCTTTTTGCAACAAGTAAACATGGTTAGGAAGCTTATCATGTTCAAAGTCAAAAGGTTGAGCCACATATACTTCCTCCCTTGTTGTACCATTCAAAAATGCACTTTATACATCCATTTGATAAAGTAAGAAATTCTTATACCTAGAAAAGGTAAGTAACATCAAATAGATTCAAGTCTAAAAACATGAGCATATGTTTCATTAATACCTTCTTGTTGATTGTAGCCTTGAGCAACTAACCTTTCTTTGTTTCTTACCACTTTGTCATTTTCACCTAACTTGTTGCGGTAAACCCACTTGGTTCCAATGATCTTCCTATCATTTGGTCTTGGAACTAAGGTCCACAATTTGTTCTTGTAGAACTGTTCTAACTCTTCTTACATAGCTAGGATCTAGGGGTGAGCAAATCTCGGTCCAGACCGCAAAACCGGACCGGACCGCTCAATTCGGTCCGGTTCGGTCCGGTCCATTTCAACTTCGGTCCGGTCCGCGGTCCAATAAATTCGATAAATTCGGTCTTCGGTCCGGTCCGGTCCGGTCTGGTCCAAAACCGGTCCGGTCCGGTCTGGTCCAAAACCGGTCCGGTCCGGTCTGGACCGCAGACTAACTTTTATATAAAATCCATATATATTTGAAGGTGTATTCTATAATAACTACAAATAAAGTACATATATAAGTACTACTAGTATAAATGTTTGATACTAAAGTTATATAATTGTTAGAAGTGACTAAGATTATCAACTTTGTATAATTTAATAAGTTGTAAAACATCTAAAAAAGGCTGATTGCGGTCCAAATGGTCCGGTCCGCGGTCAAAACGGTCCGGTCGTGGTCCGGTCCAACCACCAAACGGTCCGGTCAACGGTCCAAAAATTATTGATTTTCGGTCCTCGGTCCGGTCCGGTCCGGTCCGGTCCGGTTTTGGACCGATGCTCACCCCTACTAGGATCTATTCATAATCTTTAAGAGATTCTTGCACATTCTTGGGCTCAGGTTGTGAGATGAAGGTGTTGTCTGCTTATTCTTTGTTGAATGCATCCCGCGTCTTCACCCTTTCAAAAGGATTGCCTATTATGAGCTCTTTAGGATGATGTTTTGCAAAGCGGAGAGTTGGATCCTTCTTTTCTTCTTCTTTCTCTTCTTCATCAACAATCATCTATTTTCCCTTGTCAACAATGTTGAGCTCTTTCAAGTAAGGAATCACCTCATCTATAGCATCATCATTTATAATAGTCTTAGAAATAGTGGGGTTAGTTTCAACAAAATTAACATTGATAGATTCTTCTACTTTAGACAATTTAATGTTAAACACTATATAAGCCTTGCTAGTCATGTTATAGCCAAGAAAGAAATCCTTGTAAGATTTCACATCAAACTTGTTGAGAGAATCCTTGGTGTTCAAAACAAAACAAGGACAACTGAAAACATGAAAAAAAATCAATAGAGGGATTTCTACCATGTCATAGCTCATAGGGGGTTTTCTTTAAGGATGGATGGGTGAAAACCCGATTTTGCACAAAACATGAGGTGCTAACAAATTCGGCCTGAAACTTTTTAGGAGTGTCATACTCTAAAAGCATAGTCCTAGACATTTCCTATAGCGACCTATTCTTTCTCTCTATAACCTAGCTCATAGGGGGTTTCCTTTAAGGATGGATGAGTGAAAACCTAGTTTTGCACAAAACATGAGGTGCTAACATCTTCGGCCCAAAACTTCTTTGGAGTGTCATACTCGAAAAGCATGGTCCTAGACATTTCATATAGTGACCTATTCTTTCTCTATATAACCCCATTTTTTTAGATGTACGAGGGGAAAAAAGTTGTGCATGTAATTGAATTCTTCACAAAAGTGTTCAAATAAGTCATTTTCAAACTCTGCCCATGGTCATTGCGGATAGAAACAATCTGGCAAGAAGCTTCATTTTCAACTCGTTTGTAAAAAGTCAAGAAAACATTGAGAGTGTCACTTTTTAAACAAGAAAGAATGTCCAAGTATAGTAAGAAAATTCATTGACGATCTCAAGGCAATACTTTCTACCATGAAGTGATTGAGTTCTCATAGGTCCAAATATATCAATATGGAGAAGTTCAAGAGAACTTTTGGTACTAAGGACTCCTTTGAGGATTTGGTTTACTTTCCTTGTGTGCAAGTTTGACATTATGTATCCTTCTCAAAATCTAATTTAGGAAGTCCCTTGACCAATTCTTTTTTTCTCAACTTCTTCAACTGATGCATATTTACATGACCAAGCCTATGGTGCCACATAGATATATCATCCTTGTCAACAATATGGCATCTACCAACAATAGGCTTAAGAGAATCAAGAAAAATAGCATAAAGATTTCCATTTCTAGTTCCCTTATATATAACATTGTAGGAGAGGGAATATAGAAGCAAGCATTCAAGTGAGGTAAAAAGAAGAAGATAGCGATTATCACATAATTGGACTAATTAAATTGTGATGTAGTCCATCCATAGAAAGAACACTCTTGATGCATAGTGAATGACCTACATCACCCTCACCTATCACTTTACCTTGTTGTTGTCATTAAAGGTCACTGATCCTCCTTTCTTCTTTGTGAAGTTGTTGAAATGGCTTATCTTACCGGTCATGTGCTTGGAGCAGCCACTATCAATAATCCAATTTCCTTTTACCTACAAGAAAGGAAGATGTTGGTACCCAACTCAAACCTTGATCAGGAGTTATCTTGGGGACCCATTTCATCTTTGGTTTGGTTACCTTTTCCTTGTAAGGACAATAAGTAGAGTAATGGTCATCACTCTTGCATTGTATAGAAACCATAGGGTTCCTAGAGCTAGATGACTCTCCATGGAAGATAGGAGGTCCCTTTCTCTTTTTCTTACCCTTACCCTTGCTCTTTCTCTTGGGAGATCCCTCATATCCCAAACCACTTTTACCACTATGTTTGGTAGAGTGATCTAGTACTTCATTGAGGGACTTTTTCCCTTTGAGGAATTTCTGCAAGGAAGCTCTAAGGATGTGATGATCATCACTAAGAGTAATGACAGTAGAAGACAGACTGGCTATATAATCTTGAGCATGAAGCAAGTCAGTCTCCAAATAGAGGGCTTTCATATGACAAGAATCTCTCTCAAGAGTAATGCTAGATACCTCATTACTAAGCAATAAAGGTATAGAAGAAAGATCATTAACTTGAGTAAGAAATGTAGCATTTTTAGTTCTAAGCATGATAAATTCATCAAGATTGATTCTATTTTCATCTTTAATAGAATCACAAGCAAGTCTAGGATCATTATTTTCAATTCTAAGTGAGACAAGTTCATAAAGGTGGGTCTAGTTTTCTTCCTTAATACTATTGATGTTCTTAAGGTAGACATCATTCTCTACTTCAACTCCATTATATTAGAGCTTAAGATCAAGAAGTTCGCATTGCAAAGAATCAATCTATGCAGATGCAATTTCTCATTTTGCTCAAGCAAATCAATCTTAGCATACAAATCATCAATGATCTTCCCTAACCTCTTCTTATTTGATTTTCATTGAGAATAAGAAGAGCGGGAAGCACATCAATAAGGGCTTCTTTAGAAATTTCATTTAAACATACCTCACTTATCTCACTTACATCACCTATGTCATTACTTGTAGAGTCCATGAGAGCAAGGTGGCATTCTCCCTCATTTGAGCTGGAATCACTAGAAGATGACTCCTCCCATGGGGCATGGGTTGCATCTTTTCTTCTTCTATGCATCTTATTCTTCCTCTTGTACTTGCAGTCCTTATTATAGTCATCCTTCTTCTTGGAGTTGCTCTTGTGGTAGGACCTTGTTTGCCTTGGGGCAATCATTTTTGTAATGTCCTTTTTGGCTACATTCATAGAACCTTGGAGTAGAGGAGGAGGAGGGCTTTCCTTTGAAGTGCTTCCCTTTAGAGTAGTTTTCTTCATGGTCACTAGGGGCTTCATCTTCACTTGAGGAAGGAGGATAGGACCAGCAAGCAAGTTGTTTTTTAGAACACTTTCCTCTACTTGAGCTTTGAATGTATTATCTTTGATCTTCTTTGATTCCTTCTCTTAATTCTTTTCATATTCCTCTCACTTGTCAAGTCTTCACTCATGAGCTTGAATGTTTGTTGATGAGCTCTTCGGTGGTGATGTCGACAAGGCTTCTTACTTCTCCAACTAAAGTCATCTTTGATTTCCATCTCTTAGGGAGAGATCTTAGAATCTTGGAGTTGATGGTCCCTCTATCCATGGGGTGGCCCAAAGAAGCAAGACCATTGATGATGGTGTTGAGCCTATTAATAAAAATCCCAATTATATATATATATATTAGAAGAAAAGGGGTACTTTTATATAACATAAAATCATAAAGGAAACCTTTTTGGGGTTGAAAGATAATTACTAATATGATTAATGTTAGTTTTAGTGTAAAATATTATACACTAATCAATGAGAAAAATAAGATAATATCCATAAAAATTAGACTACTTGTGGAGAATAGTTAATTGAAGGTGAGAGAGAAATGTTTCAAAGGTGATGATTATATTGATTGCATGAGTTATTAATAATAATGTATTATATGCATACACAATAGTTAGTGCAATTTTAATGTTCCTTTTAAAAATTGACTACAAGGACTTAATTGTAATAATTGAAACTAGAAATATCTACTAATAATTTTTCTGGTTAAATTTTTTTATTTCCAACATTGTTGACCAACAACAACCCTCCCCTCCTTGATGTGTGTGTTTATTTTTTGCCTTGGGGCCCACTCTATCTTCCTCTCATTATCTTCCTTGCCCCCTAATCTTACACACTCTCTCTTAAACCCAAATTTAATTCTCTTTTCTTTTGATTGGCCACCTATTACAACCTTTTAACTACTCCCCGACTCTTCTGTCCCTCCTCTCCCCACCCATCTCAATAGTCATTACTATGCCACCATGTCCAATTGTTATTTCCCCCTGTCTCTCTCTCTGATTGGCGATTACACCCACCACACCAGTTGGGTCCCACCACTCACGCTCTCCCTCCCTTCCCCCTTCCCTCTCTCCTCTTCCCCTTTCCTCCCTCGTTCCCTCCTACATAAAAATGAGCAGTCTGAACATTGCCAGCCACATAAATCGGGCATTGGGGCAGTGGTGGGAATGGATCCTAGAGCTCAACTATTCGCGGTAAGCCCAGTTCTTACACAACTACGGCCAATCAGAGCAAGTCGACGGGACTTTGCCTCCTCCAACCTCCTATCAGCATATCCTAGTGCTTTGCAAGTAGTTTGCCACCCACTGTCCTAGCTAAATAGATGGTGAGAAACTACGGCCCAGTCTGACCACATTTTGCCGTCAAACTTGATGAGCAAGTTTGCAAGAAACTTTAGACCTGGCATGCTTTGTATCTAAGAAAGAAAAAGATTGACAAATTTTCCTTCATCTTTGTTGGCATCCATGGTATAGATGAATAGTGTGAACATGAAGGCAGTTTCAGACACCCAGCCTAGCCATTCTAGTCCATCATTGGCCATCAAAATCGATGGGTTGATTGGCCAACTCAAGACTTACACAAACTACCCCTCATATAAACCACGTCCAGAAAGCATCATATCATTGTCATGAACTCCTCTATTCATGAACTAGCACACAATGACATATTTTAGTTCATACCTCTTCATCCTCATCTCAATCTACCATACCACCTCGAATCTTCTAAAAAACATCCCCATCCATCTATATAAATACCAACTAGGCTAGTGATGAGCCATCCTCATCTCTAAACCCATCCATATTTCCTCTACCTCCTCTATCTCCTTCCTCATCTTCATTTTTCTTCACCTTCTGTTGTAACATAGTGGATCTAGAACCCTACCCTAAATCTTTGACCTTTTGGACTTAGCCAAACAAGGTTTAGGTTGGACCTAAAATATGTTAAGAAAAACCATAATGCTTGTATGAATCACCCTAATATAACCTAATGTTTTCACATCACTCTTAGAGCTATAATTGACACATAAAATATGTCACATGAGGTAAATGATGCTTTATATAAAATTTTGTGCAAAATAATCTCACATAATTCCTTTCGTGCTAACATGAAGATATGGAACATAATTGGATGAATAATTGAGATAATGGTGAAATAATATAATAGTAGGACACAAATAATAAATGTCACATATCTCATTATAAGAAATCACAAAAGTGGAAACAAACTTCAAATTCATATATATTAAAAATAGCATATATGTCAATTTTCATCCAATTTGGAAAATATTTGAGGAAAAGGTGAAGTTTTTTTTTGGTTGGCAAAAAAACTTTGTTACTATTATGATACCAAAATTTTAGGTACATCGAGTGCGCACCCCTTAATCCTCTAAAAGAGGATTATAAAGGAAACAAAGAAAACTAAAGGCTTGCACAAAAGACCCAACAAAGAAAGAAAGACCCAGATACAGAGGACAACAAAGAGCATCCATACAAACAATAACTGGTATGATCATCTACCTACACAGCAGAGGAGCTCCACTATCAATACGCATACCCACAAAGAGTGTAGACTCTACCATCTAGCAAATAAGTATCAGTTAATATAAGGACTCGTGCTCTTATGGTGACATCAGTCTGAAACCAGTCCAACTACTTCACTAATGAAGAACATCATCATCAGTAGCACCTCCCTGTTGCATCAACTGAATCATAGAACAAGCTTTTAGCAACCTGTATCAACTACAATGGTCATCAGAGAAAGAAACCTTGGAACCCCTTCACACTTGGCATTAACCCACTAACAGAAAGCAGTGGAAGAAGAAACAAGGAAATCTCCCAAGCCATCAGACATCGACAAATTGCCTCAATTTTTCTACAACACAGAAAGAGCACCAGGTTCTCAACAAGAGAATGGTAGGATTAACCTCCATCCTTTCTCTCAGGTCTCTAAACGGATGAACAAGAGCATCCAATAAGGAACCTCATACTACTAAGCACAATAATACTTCATCTAGAACCTGGGGTGAACCCAGATCAGCCATCAACTGAGATGCAGGAGAGTGTTTCACCAGGGTCCATCCATGAGCTGACCATCGAACCATTTCCCTTGAGCCAGATAACTACCTATCCTCCACTAGTATTTATCTCAATCTATGAATAAGTGACATCCAGGTAAGTATCCATCTCCTCTTCAACAGACGACGGATATCGGATTTTTGGGCTCAGCAAAACACAACTACACACATCAGGAAGGAAGCAAGGGGAAGAAGAAGACGTAGACAACCCCCCTAACCTGCTCCCTCACGCAGCCTGAGCTGCTTCCATGACTCAGTGACATATCTTCAAGAACATATGAGGTGACCCGGAAACCTACAACACCATGAGCAGCAGACCATCAGGGAAGACCTCTGATGCTAGAAGAAGTAGAAAGCTCCTAGATCCAGCAGGGTCCAAGTGATAGGCAAGGAGATCTGTTACACTTTAATGCCAGACACACTATGGTCTAGAAATCCAAAGTCTTTGGAACCCATACTCTGAATCGGGGAAAGGAAGAAGAAAGGTGAGAGAAGCAGTGGGCCAAGACCGACCCTGCAGCAACGGCCTAAAAGAAACACTCAGATCATCGTTGGACTCTGGATGCAGACAGTTCCACTCCCACTAACCTCCATTCATCTAGGTGGGTGTCGATCATATTGACTCAGCCGTTTTGCCACCAGATCCAGATCCTACTTGTGAACTTCCAGTCACACGCTACCGAACTCTTTCTCAGCCTCCTTTACCTCAACCGAACTAGATGAAAAAATGAGGAAGACGTAACCCCCGCACCAACTCATCCTTGACATCAGGCACAGACTGCAATCATGAGACTATCAAGGTTGTGTCGCTCGCCACTTCCACCAGAGAGCTTCATAGGTTGCAGGGGAGGCCAGGGGGAGGAAAATGCCAGGGAGGCACCCCTCCCCCCAGCGGCGGTCGTCGGGAACCCTAGAGAAAAGGGGGAGCGGGTAAACTAGAGAGAGAGAGGAGCTTCTCGTACTCAGAAAATGTGAAACTAATGGAACATTCATATCCAAAATACTTACTTTTACATGTGGATGAAGTTTCATCACATTTGGAGAATTATAGAGTCATTAATGCATGAGGAAAGAGAAAATGAAATTTGCTAACTTAATGAATCAAAAGTTTCCAAATGTAAAATCTAATTGCATAATTAGAATCTACATGCCTTAATTGGCATCTATGCAAAATTTCACTTAATTTGGATAATGTTTGAACCCTTAATTGAAGAAAGTAAAAAAGGAAATTAAATAAAAGTTTCACTTTATTAAAGGAATTTGATTTCGTCACAATGTCACATGCCTAGTTTCCTTATGTGATTATGTGCTTCATATCATCCGTTGAATCTTGATCACGTACTTGGCTACCTTGTTTCCTTTCATGTGCCCTTGAGTGTTCGTGAGTTCTTTCGAGACCATTTGATCTCCATCTAACGACTCTAGAGTCGTCTCCTACCTTGAGTAGGAGACCTATCCAATAGCTTTCTTTTGTGATTACTTCTCTTCCTCTCTTCTCTCTTCTTAGTGACCTATTTTTCAAAATTCTTTCACCAATAGTTTCCTCTTTTTATTCTCACATTATCACATGTTGCTCGAGCCCTAACTCCCTATATATAGGAAACCCCCAAATCCGTTTTCTCCATTATTTTTCATAGAAATCCCTCCACCACACCCACCTTTACAGGAGAGCTCAGAAATAATAATCGGTCCTTCTTCTTCTCTCCTTTGCCCCTAATTTGATTTGTAGTTTCCTAGAACCCATGGACCTACTCTGATTTGTTCTCTGATGACCTCAGCTCCGGCCCAACATTCTCCCTGCCTCCAGCCTAATTGATGCCTCAGTAAGCTTCCCAGAACCTCCATTGTTGTTTTCCCTCCACTCATTATGCCTCGATCCTCTTTAGATTACAGTGTCCTATAACTTTGTTAAAGCTCCTTGACGATAATTTTTGTTTTAGCTATCCATTAGCTCTTCAAACTTGAGAATCATGTACATGTCTTTGTGGTGCTCCGACGATCATATTTATGGCCTTCTTTTGCTGAGTATTTGAGGTTTCATGCAATTCGAGTTTGGCCTCTGTTCCGTACATGGCGGAGGAGCATTTTTCAGACTCTGACAGTGGAAGTTGTCTATTTTTGGGCTTGTGAGCTTCATGAAATTTTGATGATGGTGTTGGGGATGTTTTCTGGGTGTTTTGTGGCCACTGCTTCCTCACCTGATGTTGCTCAACGTTGATGGCACAAGAGTAGAATCGAGGGAAGTATTTCCGATGTTGATTCCCCTCTTTACCCTTCTATTTTCCCTATTGTTTTCATTTCACATGATGTTTCTCAGCGTTGATGGCACGAGAGTAGAATCGAGGGAAGAATTTCCGATGTTGATTCCCCTGTTTACCCTTCTGTTTTCTCTCTTGTTTTCATTTTTCGGGTAGGGGTATTTTCATAACTTGACCCTAGTTTTGTTTCTTGTTTTTATGCCCACAATGTGCTGACTTGTCTGAGTGGTCAGCTAAGTTGGCTAGCCCTGATTAGGAAACTTAGATCATGGGATCCTCTCCCTCTCTCTCTTCCTCTCTCTCGATGGATAATGCTGATGTGTAATTTTCCTATTGGTCGATTTTCAAAAATTTAGAACTAATTCATTATAGCTCAGAAAAATATAATAAAATATGATTTGAAATCATAAAAATATGATCTTTTTAATGGTACTATTTTGTTACCAAAATATAATTGTATAAATGTGTGATTCTAATGGACTTTCCTAGTTATGTAATAACTTGCAAAATTCATAACTAAATATTTAAAAGTTATAAAATATAATAAAAATATGTTTTGAACTCAGAAAAATATAATCTAAAACATTGCATGGATTTTATAACCTAATCTGCATATAAGGAAAAAGGTGATTTTTAGGGTTTGAGCAGTTAATGTGAAATTGACTCTAAATCTACATATATGCTTAATAGGTTCTTTGGAAGCCTAGGCTTGGACCAAGATTGGAATTTGGACTGTTTAGATTCTGAAGTGAGGTATGTTTGTAGACTTTATTACTCATATTGAGAAGTTCACCTATGTTTCTTCTTTCTCTTGGTCTTATGGATACTAGCCTACACTTTAGCTCTCTTTCTATTGAAAAAATGATTTATGTGAAGTACTTTATTTGTTACTTATCTTGTGATTATCTTATTGTGATGGACTTTCTTTTGGTCTCTATATTATGCTTGGTTCATGTTGGAACTCTTTATGATCATATATGATATCTTTTGCCCACTTTTGTGGTAGATGTTTATATTGTCCATTAATATGATGACAATCTTGTGATTCTAACTATACTTTTTACTCGCTTCTACATTAAGCATGTTATGTGATTCATAGTCCTAGAGTAGTGTAATTGCATTGATTTTCAGGCAGTATGCCCCTATTATTATTATTATTAAGATGGAGGTGGTGGTGCCCCATACCCGAGTTTTAAGTTTGTGAGACTTGGCCCATATATCATATACTGGGGAGTTCGACAGTATGCTATTCTCTATCAGGTTTGAAGTTTGTGAGACTTGGCCACCATTGTCTTTATATTGTTCTAGTGCTATGCTTAGCTCACATGCATGCAGGTTGATTTCATTATTGTAGGATTGTGTGCCCTAATTATCTATATGTTCTAGTGTGTCACAACTTTATTGTTTTATTAATGGCAAGTAATTGCTTTGTTATCTCTTGTTGCAAACATTTCTTTTATGCCCGATGGGGTAGTTCTTTTCTTTTTCTATGGGAAGCCTTTTATTTGAAGTATTTTATTTCCATATATTGATCAATCCTATTTTAGTATGCACATACCAACTTTTTGCTGATGTCATCTATTTTTCTCCTCTTGTTGGGGTATGCTTCCAACCCCAGGTATAGGTCAGGGAGGATACGACCAAGTTGGACCAGGGCATCATCAAGTTTAAGAAAGAAACCTTGTGGGAGACTTTCTTAAAGTTGTTAGATGATCCTCAACTAGTCCCATATTTAGTTAGTGTTTCTTTTATCTCAACCTGCGTGGTGAAGGCTAGTGATGATAACAAGTTTGTAATGGTTAGATATATATTTAAGTTCTGTTGCTACTTTTGGTGTTATGATACTTAAATGTTGAATGAATTGGTTATCATCCCTTTTGCAAAAAAATTATGTTGGTGTTTGGTTATATGGGATAATGCCCTTTTGTTTTAGTAGGGAGTGGATCCCCTTTGAGATCCCACTCCCTACATCTTCCATGTCCATCATCTCTAAACTTGGGTCACATGGGTGATGACCAGAGGCTCCCCTAGAATCTTCTTAAGTCATACCATGCAAATGAATCACCCACCTTCTCCTCCTTTCTTCCTTGTTCTTCTCTTACATTTTTCCACACATGAACCTCCAACCGCATGAAAAAATGCATACATCATTATAATCAACATCTCATTAATCATTAGTTTGAACCCATTGTGGAAGGAATTGAGGAAGAATGAGATGTGAGAACTTTATAGTTTGGATGAATGTTTCAAGAGAAAGAGACCAACATCAATGGGTAACCAAATGAATAGGAAGGCTTGTATGGGTGAAGACTACATGAAAGGCATGGAGTATCTTTTGATGAGTCATCTCGATACATACATCATTACACGAGATCTATGCATACATACTCCTTATTCTAAGATTTTCTCAAAGTGACTTCCATATATAATATATTAATGTCACCAATACTAATTTTAAATATAATGGAATTGTTTATGGTGTTCATTTATTAGAGTTTTTATATTTGTATTCATTCAGTTTCGTAACTTGGATCTTTTAGTTATTTGCACCTAAGCAAAGAGATCTATGATATAGTATATTTTAGCTCTAGTGTATCATTAAGATAGTATATATTAGTATAAAAATTAATTACATGTAGATAAAGTTAAGTATTCAATTGAAATTCCCATTCTTGTCAACATCAATATCATAAGGAATTTAGTTCTCAAAATAAGTGATTTTGGTCGATGATTTATGATAATATGATCTCGTCTGAATCAATCTTTTATCTTAATGACTCTTTATTTATATAAAAATGCCTTGCTACAAAACCAAGACTTGATACATGGTTTATTCTAATCATTTATCTTCAACCTTTTGGCTTTCAATGAGTCATGGTATATTTATATAATGTTTCAGCATGATTAAATTGATTACATTTGAGAAGAATAATGAAAAGTTAAAATGATGAGATTGTACTCATGAATTGTGATGGTCAATGAATTTCAAATTGTTGTAATAAAATTATGATAATTATTGTTGAAATTACACCACTGGAGAGTAATTTTTATAGTCCCAAAGCTGGTGAGGACCGGAAGATCGAGATTGAAATGTTATGTTATGTTTGGATCTGGATCGTATCCTTGGGATGGTTAAGGGAGGAGGAATAGAAAATCCCTTACACCTAACCCACCTTGGGGCAGCTCAAGGGATGCTAGTCTGTGAGAAAAACCACCAAAGGATGTGTGTAATGGTTGTAAGGTGACATCACCTACACAAGGCTTCCAGACTATGGAGCAATATGGTCTGAGCACCAATCCGACCTCAAGAGTAGAGCATGGGATACAGGACTACCCTTTGAGTAGGCATAAAACTAGGGGCCTATAAACCATACTAGCTATGTGTGGTGGGATAGAGGATGATTTGAGGGTAGAAGTAGCACATGTGTAATGTTGATGTCTATGTGATAGGGCAGTGTGCAATGTAAATATATATGATTTGCTTGTTCATGGTCTAAGTGACCTTAGCTATGGATGCATGACACAATCTAGATCTAGGATTGGTTAAACAATCCCTCTAGACTGAGTGGGGAATAATACAATAAAATAATTGATACGTTATTTACTCTCTTATTATGTGTTTCACTTCATTATCACATGCTCCAAATTTCATACCATACAATCAGTTTTTATGTCTTTTACATTTACAAATTTTTATCTCATGTTATCAAATGTTCCATATTCATATGGTTTGTTTAAATATTTATGCCTCTCCATACTTAGACATTTATCTAACTCCTCTTTCTACGATTCATGTTCCCCTCCCACCATATATTAAAGTATGCTTCAAGTTTCATCAGGTGTCTTTTCTAACTAGATCTTGGCAAGAGAAACATCAAGATAATATGAATGAATGATTTAACATCTTGTATAAGGATAATCGAGTGAATGTAATACTTTGGAATTTTGTTGTAATCAATGTCATGTAATACAAACATTTGAAGTTGTAATAAAAAAAATTTGGTTGCTATATATTGCTTGATGCTTCTTCCATGACACCCTCGAGTCTTGGTCTTTATGATTAAAAGTTAATTGTAGACGGTAAAACCTAGGACGTTACATATGTATTCCCCACTAAAATCAGAATGAAGTGCCTTAATACTTCTACCAAATTGGTTATGTACTTCATTCATGAAATCCTTGAACTTTTCAAGAGCTTCTAACTTATGTTTCATCAAGTAAACATAACTATACCTACTCAAGTTGTCAGTAAAGGTAATGAATTACTGACAACTACCTCTAGAATTTGTTCTAAAAGGGCCACACACATCAGTATGTATGATTCCTAATACATCATAGCCCTCTCACTGTTACAAGTGAAGGGAGTCTTTGTCATCTTGCCCAACAAACAAGGCTCACATGTCTCTATTGATTCAAAATCAAAAGAGTCTACATATCCATCTTTATAGAGTCTAGACATGTGTTTCCCATTGATGTGCCCTAAAAGAAAATGCTAGAGGTATATTTTATTTGAATTATGAAGTTTTAATCTTTTGGTATTTATGTTATAAATATTTGTCTCTATATCTAGCAAATAAAGACCATAAGACATTGGGGCACTGCCATAAGAGATCTCATCTTTTGAAATAGAACATTTATCATTCTTTATATGGAATGCATACCCATCCTTGTCAATACAAGATATAGAACAATGTCTCTGTTAATGGTAAGTACAAAATAGTAGTTCTCTAACTCTATTACAAGCCCCATGGATAGAGATAAATTAAAGGTTCCAGCTACAGTGGTAACAACTCTTGCTCCATTCACAACATGCAGTTCGACCTTGTCATTTCTTAAAGGCTTACTTCTTTTCACATCATGTATATTCAAACATATGTGAGATCCACATCTGATATCTAGTACCCATGATGAAGAACTAGACATATTTATCTCAATCCCCTCCTTATCCTTCCTCAATTCCTCTAGGTAGATAGGGCAAATTTCTTTTCCAATATCCAGGCTGGGATAGTGGTCCCCTCCCCTTACTTTGAGTGCATAAGACTTGGGTTTCTAGCCAGCTTTAGAACTCTTCTTAGCCTTGTCTTTTCCCTTGACCTTCTTTTTGCTTTTGTTGATCATCATCACATACTTGTGCATGTCTTACTTCATCTGCACTTCAGCTGTTCTCAATATGCCAAGTAATTTTGACAACATATTGTCAAAATCATTCATGTTGTACTTCATTACAAACTATTTGTATGGTTTCAATAGTGAAAACATAGTCACATCAATAACCAACTCTTGACCCAAGGGAAATACTGATCTTGCACGTTTCTTCACATCCCCAATAAGATTGAGCATATGGGGATCTAGTGGATCTCCTTCTGCCATGTTGCACTTGAACAACGCCTTGGATGCATCATATCTCTCTTATCTTGTCTGATCTTGGTACATGTTCTTAAGATGAGTTACCATCTCAATAACATCCATGTTCTCATGTTGGCTTTGCAACTCATAGTTAATTGAGCATAGAAGCAGACACTTGACATCTACGACATCTTTGAAGTGTTTCTTGTAAGCATCCCTATCAGCCTTAGGTGCAATGGGAGCATGTTCATCTAGCTCTGGTGTCTCCAAAACATAGTGCTTGAGATCTTGTGTGAGAATGATTCTCAATGTCATAAACCAGTCATAGAAATTATTCCCATTCAACTTGTCCTTCTCAAGAAGTGATCTTAAGGAAGCCATTTGATTCTATAAGAGAAATTTACAATTTGTAAAAACACTTTTGATTTGATTTGATAAAATAAAATTTGATAATGTTTCATTAGGCCTTTAATTGATTATCTCCCCCACTATTTTTTCCAAATTGATAGCCCTCACATATCAATTCGGAATATTACAATGTACAAACTTCTAGTGAGCCAATACCCAAAACAATTGAGTTATTACCCTGCCAATGCCAGATTCCATAACCAATCATTAAGGTAGATAACTTTTTCCCATTGCATCTTATGCAATTCTTGGATAGATGGTAAGGTAAACTCTTGCCATAGTCCATATGCATGCTTATAGACACTTAATATAATTAAAGTCACCTAGTTAAGTCTGACCCAAAAGCCAACATGATAGTAATGCACCCTGTTTGGCAGACCCACGTGACTACCATTACACTTCTATGATATGGACAATGCACCAATCTTGGTGTGCCCACACTTAGTCAATCAAGTTTTTCATGTGTGTTGCTAAATGGAAAGCATCCAAGACTTAATATTTGATTGTAGGAGTTTATATTTATATAAATATATGTGCATATCCAATCACCACATACTTATATGTATCATATACATACTATATTCACAAACAAAACACATAATTATAAAATCCCATCTACATCATTCACAGTTATCCCCATGTGTCACAATGTATCCAAGCATCACCTCTATGGTAACCCTTATTCAAGGTCACGTTGGATGATGTCAAAGTACATTGAATAACATGTGATGAGTGTAGTGATTTCAGGTCTAAGAACCACAATCACCACTATCACTATGAGAGATGATTCTGACTACCAATCAATGGTTTTCATTTATCACTCTCAAGACGGGTCTAACAAGTACTTATGTGTTTTATTTGATATCACATATCATGACTAATTAAATTATGTCATCAACCAACACACACTCTTGTCTTATGTGTTATTGTTGTCTATCAACTTCCACAATAACATCCAACTAGGGACATAGCAAGAATGTACATATACTCTTATCAATTGATCTCACTATTCAGGTCCTCAACCTGAAGACATATGTCATCGAGCAACATCATTCTTTAGAAATTTAATATCTTATATCATTATCTCATAATTGAACAAACATATAAATGAAGATTGCTTTTTTATTATTAATCAAATAATTTACAAGATATGCCATTACAGTCATCATATGATTGGCTCTTTGGGCAACATACCAAAAATTACAACTAGCTCATGGATGCTATAAAGAATATACATATGTATATTTCCTTCCTAGATGTTGCTTAAGAGATTCCCATGTAAGTAAAAAAATTGAGATGTGGGAACCGCCCCCTAGGAAGAGCCACTTTAGTGACCCCATGCCCACAGTGTAAACCCCCACCCTCCCAAATACTTGCACACTAGAGGGGGCATGTAAATCACATGTGGGTCAGCCTTCCTGATGGGTTATTTCATTTTTAGGCACACAACCTGGGTTTTGAACCAGGCTCCCTTCATTGGGGAGCCTTGCCTTTGCCACCCAAGCTACAACGTTACTAACCTCATGTAATTCTAAATTATCAAAACTATCCTAACAAGAAAGTACAAATATGAAGAAGTAGGGACTACTAAATTGTCTTGCAGAGCATGCACCTTCATACAGGATAAAACATTGACTAAAGAAAAAGTTCATGATTCTTTCACTCTCCCATTATATGTGGGAGACTCTATAGTGGGGACGGTCTAGTGTTGGGTTCCGACATTAGTTTATGACCAATACTAGGGAAATGGGTTTGGCGAAAAGGGTTAACTATAATGGTTATCCAACTAGCTAATTAGTCCTTTATAAGACTCATCGTGGTGGTAATAGATTTCAAGGTACCCATAGGGAAACTCTTCACCCCTTATGTACTTGTGATAATAGACATTAAGGATGACTCATGCTGCCATGTCATCTTTGTGAGACCCTTGTTGGATATATGTAGGATCCTAAATGATTTGCATACTTGTATGCTTACCTTTGTCTTGGAGACAATTATATTAATTTTAAAGTACTGAATTCAATGAAAATTCCTTCCATTATGGAAACTTCTTATTTCATTGACTATTGTAGTTTGCTAACAATGCGACCCACACACAAAATTCTAGTATAAAGCCATTAATATGAGCATTGAAAAATACTTGTAGAGGTCTTCTATATCTTAAGTCAAAGAACTCTTATCATATTTGGATCTTGAGGATGAGAAAAAAGAAATTAATAAATCTAATTAGGAACATAATATAGATACAATTGAGTACATATGTTTTAGAAAAACAAATTTTTGTTAAGACTCACTCAAGCCTCTACTTGATCTCAAACCCCTTCTATACAGTTTAGTATATAAATACACAAAGGGAAAGAGGAATGTGGTCATAGTCAATTCTCACTTGTCTAAGAATCAGTTTACCCTTCTCAGAATGAGAAGAAATGTTCTATGCTACTCTATATCAAGGGTTTGATCCAGCTTGTGTGTATGCATCACATCCATCTCACTGATGATTACATCCCTAAGGTACAATGTGAAATGTATTTATTTGACAAATTGTGAGAAATCATGCCAAAGGAAGTAATCAAGCTTCTTTGAATTGTTTATGACACAAGTAACATATCACGAGTTAGACATGTATAATTTTTCTCAGAGAAAGTGGATATAGATATTGCAAAGGGCAAGGAGTTGGAACAATTATCCTCAAGATTGGTCAAAGGTCGTTATATGTGCATTGATAATAAAAAAACTCAGCACAACCATGAGAAATTACCATTTTCCCCTTTCCTTAATAGATAAAGTGTTGGAGAGGATGGATCAACACTCTTATTTATGTTAGCATGATTGATACCATATATAATACCAAATTCACATCCATATGTGACAAAGAGAAACCACTATCACTTGTACATATAGCATGTATGCGTTTAGAGAATGCCATTCATGATTTCTAATTTACCTAGTTCCTTTCCAAGATGTTTCCACCATATTCCTCGACTTCATTGATGACATCATGAAGGTGTTCATGGATACTTATTCAATCTATGGATCCACTACTCAGAGTTTCCTGAAAAAATGCCATGCATTCTAAAGCTATTTGAATAGGAAAAACTAGTTCTAAATTGGAAAAAAGTGTCACTTTATGGTCCATAAAGGAACCATAATGGGACAAAAAGTGTTAAAGATAGCAATAGCGGTGGATAAATGCAAGGTAGAGGTGATAGAAATTCCACCCCACTCAATTCCATTATTGATATATTAAGTTTCTTGGGTCATTCCAGTTGTTATAGATGTTTCATTGAAGATTTATCAAAGATGGTGAAGCACTTATATCATATGTTGGTGAAAGGTGTACAATCCAACTCTGATGGTAGCCTCTTGAAGGCCTTCAATGTCCTATATATGCTCTTATTTTAGTTCATATTCTTTGGGCACCAAACGGGAATCTTCCTTAGAACTCAGTGTGATGCTATTGACTTTGCATTAGTGTCTTTCTAGGCCAAAAGAATGATAAGAAGCACCATGCAATCTTATTGTGCTAGCAAGAAAATATATGATGCACAATTGAACTACACAACAATGAAGAAAGAGATACTCAAGATAATTTTTTCCTTTGATAAATGTTGATCGTTCCTTACGACATCCAAAGTGATCATTGACATGGATCAAATTTCCATCAAGTAAATTAAGATAAAAAATATGTCAGTCAAGGTTGCTTGGATGGGAACTTTTTCTTAGAGTTTATTCACAAAAATTCTTATACAAGGGGCACTAAAATGTTGTAGCATATAATATGTCCATAATAAAATCTAAAAATGATAATTTTTATGCAAGTAATGACTCATACTGTAATAAACCACCCATGTTTTTCTAAACCATCAAAAAATATATTTTTAGTGTGTCAACATTTAAAATTACTTAGTGTGCATATATCTCCCTTTGAGTATGACTTATGATCAAAAGAAAAAAATGATAGAAATAATTATTATTAGGATGGCATCCTTTTGTCAAAGACATTATTTTATTGTAACTATATGAAATATGTATCAGTGGATAAAGCTCCTTATACCATTGAGAAATTTCAAAATTTCTCCCTTTGGAGGACATCTTGAAGATTTTTTTTGGTGCAAAAGCTCCAATCTCTTTTTATATTTTTGGGAATAGGGTAGAAAGTACAATATCAGTGCCAAAAAAACTTCTCAACTTAAAAATTGACAAAGCCCTTTCTCTCATTACCAGTAACAAATCAAACTCTTTAAAAAGATGTATCCTTTCCCAGGTCAGCCTAAATGATTTTAAAAATCTAGCTAGTACTTTGGAAAACAACATCTCAAACAATATCACCTGGAAATGGGGGAAAGATTATTCGGTCAAACTTGTTTATAATTTTCTCAGCAACAGAGGTATCACTCCATCAACAACAAAGCTTTGGAAACAAAAATGGCCACAAAAATACAAAACATTCTTATGGCTTCTTCTCCACAATAAACTCCTAACAGGTGAAAACATCTCAAAAAAGGGTTTCATTGGACCTTTCAGATGCGTCCTCTGTGAAAACAACAATGATTCAGTCAGCCACATCTTCTTCAAATGCACTTTCTCACAAAACATTTCTTCACACTTCATGCGGAAAAGTCTTCCCGATCTCCAGGAAGTCTTTTTCCCTATTAATATAACCCCTTTAAGAAGCTACAGAAATTTCAAAAGTAATGATATCTTCATCACAATTTGCTGGAATCTATGGAAATAAAGAAACAATAGAACTTTCAACAACGTCAAAAAATTGGAAAAAATTATGATCTCTCAAATTGATGCCGATCTTCACATCCTCACTAAACTGCAGGAAAACTAACAGATGGAAAAAAGGACGATTCGGATGAAGGTGAATCTGAAGCTGCTTTCCTCTGCGATATGAAAGCTATGGTGGATGACGAGGCTGGGGTCAGCTTAGTTCAGCAACTTTTGTGACTCAATCAAATCCAAATGATGATTCAAATCAGTTTATCGTTTATTTTTGGATGAAAAAACATTTAAGGAGGATGTCTTAAGGGGAGCCTCCCCCCAGCTAGCCAAACTTTGCTCTATATGCTTATGTTTCCAGTTTTTTTCTTTTCTACATCTCTCCGTTTTTTTCCCAGCTGCCCCCTTCAAAAACTTTATGTAGATACTCCACATAAGCAGGTTTTCGCTTGCTTGATGTGCTCTTTCAATATAAATATTACCTTTCCTCAAAAAAAAATAGTCGTTTCTGATCAAAACCCAATAGGTGATAAACCTAGCTGAAGCAACACGAGCAGAAGAAATAAGGAAAAACCTATCTGCACAACGAAGCCTGTTGATTTAGAAGACAAAGTAAACTATGTAGCTTTAACCACAAAAAATCTACCCTCATATGTTTGTTTTCATGAACATGAAGATTTCTTTCATGCCAGAGAGTATAAAGAATCAGTAAGGCACAAAGATGACCATCTTTACTCGATCATTTGACCAAGTCATCACAACAAGCATGAATGGGACCATATGAATGACCTTTGACCCACGTATCCATTGAATAAGGGCAACTGAACATAACATGATCTACTCCCCCGCAATCATTCTTGTAGAAAAAGCAAACAGATAAAGTAGAAATCCCCAGCTTCATAATGTAATTAGTAGTCAAAAGTTTGGAATGAGCAACCTTCCAAGCATGAATCTAAAAATTCCTTGGGCACAAAAACTTCTAGATCCATTTAAAGATCCTAGAAATGTTTCCCTTCTCTCTAATAGTGTCGTAGATAAGAGAGAATCTCAGATTTTGAACACCCATAGGGCTAATGATATCATTGCCTCTAGAGGAAATACAAATGCCACTTAGCATTTTCAAGATAGGACTATTTCTCCTTTTTTGCATAATGTTCCAAGAACCGTCCTTGATAATATGACTCAGAAGTGCATTATTAGAAACACCAAGACTGAGAGCCAGTTTAGAGCCAATGACATCCAGTAAAAATTTATTACCAGGCAACTAGGGATCACCCCACAAGCTAATAGAATTTCCATCACCAATAGTAAACTTAAGATGAGGAAACAGTAACTCCCTAACTCGGATCAGTTGATTGATAATCCAAGAGTTAGAGCTTTGAACATTAAGATGTCAAATCGAGGTTTTGTGAAAATACTTCTCATGAACCCAGCGAACCCAAAGACTGTCTTTTTTAGCTACTAGATTCCATAGGTTAATGATAGAAGTGGATTTGGTAGTAGATCGAATAGAAGTAATAATCAGACCCCCTTCTTCCTTCAAAAGAGTAATGTCCTTCCATTTCAGAAGGTGAACACTTCTTTTTTCATCAGAGCCTCCCCATAAAAAGTTCCTACATAATTTCTCGATATTGTCTGCAATAGAGTAAGGCAGAGGAAAGACGGAAAGCCAAAATCTTTGCATAGCCAAAATAGTAGAATGAATTAACTCCAAATGCCCAGCCATAGATAGCTGATTAGATTTCCATCCATCCAATCTGGTTTTAATTCTGTCCATCAACGGCACACAGTAGTTCTTCTCCAGCTTACCCATGAAAAGGGGAACACCTAGATATCTTTGAGGAAGAGACCCTTCATCAATATTTAGGATGGCTCCCAACTCCTCTTTGTCCACATTACAACTATAAAATACCGAGCTTTTTGAAGGGTTCAGACCTAACCCAGTCAGGTTCTTCAAATCTTCAAACAAGGAGTTGATGTTCAGGGCATTATGTGCATTTGCCTCAAAAAACACCATAAGATCGTTGGAAAAAAATAAGATGAGAGACATTGAAATTTGTAGATGCTTTCAGAGGAGAAATTTTCTTTTCATCAATAGCTTGCTTCATCAGTTGGGTAAAGTACTACATCACAATCACGAAGAGGTAGGGAGCAAGAGGATCACCTTGCCTCACTCCATTCCTAGGAGTAAAAGAATCAAGAGGTTCTCCATTAAAGAGGACTTGATACAAGGTGGTAAAGAAAATCTCCTTGATCCAAACTAATAAACACTGAGGAAAATTCATCTTGTTCAGAATAATAAAGAGAGAATCCCAATTAATAGAATCATAAGCCTTCGTGAGATCTGCTTTAATACACATTCTAAGACTGCATTGTCTCTTGTTGAAATCATGAATGATTTCATTAGAAAGAATAATAGTGTTTTTAATGCTTCTATCTTTCACAAAAGTGCATTGATTGAGGCTGATAAGAGAAGGAAGGACTAACTGCAACCTATTAGTCAAAATTTTAGAAATGACCTTATAGATGACATTGCATAAAGCAATAGGACATTAGTTCTTCAGCTCCTTAGTGTCATTACTCTTTGGGATAAGACATATGAAAGTCTTATTAGCCTCTTTGAGCAACCTACCAGTTCTGAAAAAGTCAAGGACATCACAAATAATGTCCTCCTTAACATCATTCCAACAATTCTTAATTTGCCATTAAAATCGTCTAGGCCAAGACTTTTATCAGCATCAAGACTCATGCAAACGTCTTCAACCTCCTTAGGAGTAACAAGTTTATCAAGAGACGTCTTCTGAACCTCATTTAAATGAGGAAACTCCAAAAAATTAAGCTTAGAAATAGCCACCCTCTCATTTCTATTAAAGATATCTCTGTAAAAGTTGGACATGAAGCCTTTGAGAATATCAGGATTAGATTCCATAGTACCATTGATGTTAAGGCATCTAATAGTATTTCTATGCCTTCTAGTTCTCAGAGAGGAATAGAAAAACTTTGACTTCATGTTACCTTCTTTCAACCAACTAATGTGGGACTTCTGCCTAAGTAAAGACTCATACTGAGCATAAGCATCACTAGCCTTTTTATGAGCAACAACAGCTTCATGAATAAGGTTCAAATCAGCAGGATTACTATCAAGAGCATTCTGAATACGATTGGATTCATTCTCCAGAATTCTAACATTGTCAGATAAGTTACCAGATTCCTTGTTCCATTTGATAAGGGCAGCTCTGACACTTTTTAGCTTGTTGTAAACAATATACATAGGAAAACCCACAATTTAATTTCTCCAAGCATCGATCACTATGTTGTTAAAGTTCTCCTTGGAGCACCATGCATTAATAAACCTAAAAGGACTTTTTATAGACTTCCTTTTCCCAATAGTAAGCTCCATAAGTCTATGGTCACCGGTAGAAGAGGGATGGGCAGTAGCTTTTGTGTTAGGACATTTCAACATAAAACTAGAATTAAACAAAATCCTATCAATTTTAGAAATGATGAAATTTCCCCCCTCCTGATGATTGTCCCAAGTATAGAAGGAGTCATCAGTATCAAGCTCGAATAACCCAGTGTAAGTCAAACAATCATTAAAATCCTCCATACATTTCTTCAAAGGAGGATCCTTACTAATGTGTTCAACATCTTTCCTAACATCGTTGAAATTGCTTATTAAACACCAAGGGCTAGTAATAGAGTCAAACATGCATTCAATATCCTTCTAAATCTTAGATCTATCATAATCATCATTGTGACCGTAAACACCAGTCAAGAGAAAAGGTTCATCTTCAACAGAAACACCCATATGCAAATACTGATTCAATTCTTCAATTTTGGTGATGGCACATAAATCTTGTCTCCACGAAACTAGAACTCTACCAAGAACATGGGAGTCATGATTTGAAATCCAAGAGAAACCAGGGAAGAACTTGTTAACAAGCTTTTGAATCTTTAGATGTCTAACTTTCATTTCCGTGAGAATAATAATGTGAGGCCTAATCCTACTAATCTTTTCCTGGACTTTGAGGATCGTGTTGTTAATACCTCTCACGTTCCAAGCAACGATAGTCAGAGAAGAACTATCCATTTAAACTACTTTCATCCAGTACTTCATTGGGTAGGGAACCTTCTCCTAGATTTTTGAATCTGTTATTGAGAACACCCTTTTGATCTGCAATCTTTTTAGTAGCCTTTGCTTTCTTTTTATTTCCAGCTACTTTGAATTCAGCCTCCTTTGCTTTGTTCACTTCAGAAGGCGTATTATCAGGTGAATATCAATCACCTCATCGACATTAGGCCTTTTGCTCTTTTCTTCGAAATCTTTAATAGCCTTCTCAAAGGCTTCCTTCCCCTTTTCAGTCATATCTTCCGTCTTTTCCCAAGAGTTCTCAGTAGTATCACCTTCAGAGCCCCCTCAGATAGAGGTTTATTAGTGTTGATCTCAGAGGAGTTAACCGATGAAGATACATGTATCGTTTTCCCTTGGACAGCTTTAGGTACCCATACCTTCTTAACAACTTTCCCTCTCTCACATTCCCCATGTCCAAACAAACCACATGAAGTACATTTCTCCGGTTTCCACTCATACTCAAAGCTAATTGTGTGAGTAGTGCCTTCATCAGAACAAATCTCCAACTCCAGCGGGAAGGCAAAGTCTGCTTGGATCATAATTCAAATCCTATCAAATTCCATTCTATTGCACTCACTTGTAAGTTTGTCCGTGCATAGAGGAATTCCCAGATAAGATCAAATACGATTGAACATGCATTTGTCCCACAGTTCCAGGGGAATGTTGTGAACTCAAACCCAGATAGGCATATCAGACAGTTTGAATCTCAATATTATATCTCTCGGTTTCCATCTTAACAACACAACCGACTTCCCTTTGACAGTCCAAATCCCTCCTTCCAGAACATCTTCCAGGTCTTGGCTCTCTGAGAATCTGACAATGAAGAAGTTGTTTCCTCTGCCAATAACCTCTAAGTTTCCAGTAATCTTCCAGATCTTGGCAAAATAGGATTCAAGGGTAGGGAGATGAGGCTTGAAGCCCACAATGTAATCGGCTAGGCAATTGTTCCATTTCTTCGAGTTCTCATCAACCTCCTTCTTTGGATAGAACAGATTTCCTTCTTTAACTGTGATGTCCATTTTTCTAGTAGAGTATTTGCGTTCTTCTTCTTCGGGACTTGGAAGAGCTCTCTCCAGGATATTCTAGCACGATTAGGTATGCTGACTTCTGCATTACTAGCCCCAGAAAACGAATGTGGATGACCTAGCACGGAATAGTCACTGAGATCGCCGCCACCTCCACTTTTCTCCGCCATCTCTCAAGATTGCCACTACACTATCTAGGACATCTTGAAGTTGACAGGACTATTGTGAAAGTTCTTCATTCTAGTTACTATCGACCTACCTTTTTAAATATTTTAAAACCTTTATTGAAACATATAATGAATGTTAAAGAGTTGGTAACAACCTCAATGCAATGAGATCTTGTTACCCAACTGGGTAGAATTTAAAATATTGAATGTTTTGGGATTCTACTATATGGTACATTACCCTCCTAGCATTGTATGTCTTAGTTGTGGTGGGTTACATCTCCAAGTGGGTAGAATAACCACTTCCACATGTGACGGGAAGGTTGTTAAAATATGCTCAACAAGATTATATTTCTAGGGTTCAGGTCCCAAGAACTATGATAAATGATGGGGTCTCTCACTTTTTGGAAAAAGATATGTAAGTATTACTAAGAAATATATAGTGAAGAATAGAGTGGCTATCGCATACTGCAAACGTCTGTCCAAGTTGAAGTTTCATACAAAAAAATCAAGCATAACTTGTAAAGGATTATTTAAACATCAAGGAGGGACTAGTTCTTGAAGATTTATGATGCAATATGGGCCTACAAAACTTGCTAACAAAGTTCCATATGAGATGCCCCATATTGCCTCATATACGATAAAGCATGTCATCTTCTAATAAAAGAATACAATACATCTTGGGTCACTAAATCTCTCAATACGAACTACATGAGAAAAGGCTTCTATAACTGCAAGAGTTAGAAGAGTTGAGGTTTCATTCATATAACAATGACAAGATTTTCATGGAAAAGACCAAGGTTTTGCATGATCTACATATGAAGAGATAGGAAATCATGAGGGGGACAGAGTTCTTGAGTTCAATTTTGTGTTCGATATTTTTTTGTAAGCTAAGGTCAAGATGGTTAGGCCCCTTCATTGCTACCAAACTTTACCCTTATGGTGATATGCATATCTTCAATGAAAAGTCTAGAATATTCTATTCAAAGGTCTAAGTTGAAATATACTATAAAGATTAAGTTTTTACAAGGAGAGTTGATTTATGGCTTGTTGCCCACCAACATCACTTCAACCTGAATCTAACAAGGGTCAAGCTAATGACCATAAATTATCACTTATCGCAAGGAAACCAAAGAGCTTTTTGGTTTCTAGATTAATGTTTCATCATTTTTATCTTTTTACTATTTTACTTTTGTCATGTTCAATGACTTTTTCTTCGTATTTGGATTTGTTCTTAGTTGTCATCAAGTTGTATTCTTGGTTCTTTAGTTCAAATCAGATGTTATTTCCAATAAATACCTTCACTTATGATCATTTGTCATCGTAGTGGTTCCTCAGATACCAATATTTGAACCCTTAAGTCATGCCAATATGGCCTCACAAACTAACAAGATTTTCAAAAAGGTCTATTAAGTTTTATAGAACTGACACCAACTATTACCTCACGTGCATTGCTATTGATTATTCTCATCACTACAAGAATATTCCAATGATTGATTATGTGCATACAAAAAGATTCCTATAGTTGTAGTGATACATGCTCATCTGTTGATAGAATATGCATCAGAAATGAGCACCTCACCATTTGAAATAAAGATATAATCTCAATTATAAGTATTGATAGAGAAATGTGTATCTAACAAGGCCCACTAGACTCCCTAATAACATGTTCAACTTGTCATAACTCATATATAGATGCCATTTTCTATGTACCATTAGAAACGAAACAAGACCACTACGTCAAGCCATAGAATACCAATGTGTCATGCTATAACAAAATCACTCCATGTTCATGAAGGTAGTGACTAGATGTTCAAAGCATAATAGTGATTTCCCGCCTCTATCGCAAGAAATTGCCACATATGCTTGACCCCTACTTATAAATACCTTTATTTAGGGTTCAATGTCCTCAACAAGTATTAGTGATCCTTAAATACTAGCCTATCATGGCTTCTCCATAGTGTTTTTGTCTCCCATGAAGACCATCATGTCATCCGATGATGACTGAAGGAGATGAAAGTGAATCTCTCTTGAGGAATATATTGTTGATTGCTCATCATCCAACTTCTCACTTTGTAGTGGCATCATAGTAGCAACAATGAGCTTTTCAACCTTTATCATTACTTACCCTCACCTTGTCCCATCACCTCCACTAAGGTTATACAATCATAGAAAAAATGGCGTATCTATATCCACTATCCTCATAAGAGGTCCATTAGTATCATCATGTAGTCACTATTATTGGAACTCCACATAAATGCTTCAACCAATGATGCCATTGTTTCTATCTTTGATTTCATATTTTTTACTGAGAGTGTTTATACTATATGGAGCAATATTACCAATATATATGCCCTCATATTAGTAGACCTACTCTATAAATGACACTACATTCCGCTAGTGTTTCTTCACTTACAATGCCCCATCACTAGTTCATAAGTTATCATACATCCTTCACACTCAACTAACAATAATGCCAATGATGGAAAGGGTTTTTTGGAAGAATCCCTCCCACATCCATAATCTTTTAAATAAGATATTACTAGGAATATCCAAAGAGGTGTTGATGTTTCCAAGGAACATTCCAATGAATCTGTGGATATGGATTTACCCTTAGAATAGATAGAAGACAAACCCCCTAAAAGGCCTAGACCTATTGGACCCCACCTATATCCCTAACAAGAAAATAGGATTGGCTATAATAAGAATAAAACAACATACTTAAATGTCATGTCAAAGAGGAATACATAAGCATGGGGCACTACTTTAGCACATGTGATCCCTATTGTCATAATGAGGGAGACTTATAAGTTTGTGCAACCTTGCCCTGAAGTATCTATCCCTGCAAGGAACCTAAGAAATGTGAGCACAAGAAAATCTACGAGAAGTTAAAGGCATGGAACTACTCTATATGTTTACAAAGACGAATTGATACTTCATGAGACAAACATTCATGATAGAATATGTTCTCTCCTAAACAAATATTACCTCCTAAAGTTGGCATTAATTTGGGTTTTTGTTTACAGTGAGAGCTCGTCTAGGAGTTCTTGGATTCTACCTAGAAGCTCTTCTTGAAAACGGATGCTAAGGAACTACGCAAATGGAAATTCAAGTTTTCATCTGCAACTTTAACAACCACTTTATGATTATGCATTGCAAGCTCAAAAAATATTTACTTCTTCTGAGTCCAATGATAAAGCCACCTACTTTGAAGTCATGTACGAGGATGTGAGGAATTATGATGACAATGCAACATGGCTCCCTCTATCTAATAAGTCACCATGCCAACTCTTTAATGGGTGGGAAAATTAATTTTTCCAAGGCTAGTAGTTTACAAGTTGATTTCCAACACCCTCTATACTTGTGTATGGAAACTAACAATGTGAATCTACATGAGTTCTTCATGTTGTTGTGCACCATCAACATGAAAAATACAAGCATATGTGGGGTTTTGTCTTGTTGGGGTCCAGTAAGACAAAATACCAGCATGTGGATCTCAACCAACATAAAATGAGTGTAGGAGGCCTTAGAACATTTTACAGGTCATCCAACTGCACAAAATATGGAACAAAGAAGATGACATCCACTAGAAAGAAAAGAGTAACCAAAGCGGCCAGAGTAAACAAAATAGCTAGTGTGTATTGATAACGTAGAGCTATTGGTATTTATAGAGTCAAGGTTGGAATATGCAAAGCCAACGCTAGACAACCCACCCTCGTGGAATCTTACCACACCCCTTATGACAGAAACAATATGTGAGGTGAGCTAACAAGAATCACACGGGGTAAACAAGTGATGGTCTTTTGGAGGTCATCTCTAATATTCAATTTGGTCAACATAGACCAACATTTCATGTCAATGACATTGCAATAGTATCATATGAGATGTTTAGCGATCTCCTAGATGGTGACACATACAGAGCTCAACTATACCATTTCCAAGAGAATCCCAACCAGAGACTCTAGCTACCCGAGTCAGTGGAATGGGCAATATCAATAAAAAGATGATGAGAAGCCATCCCATATCTCCAGGTGTGGAGAAGCATCCTATCTATATCCCAAAGGATGCAAGTTGGTCCACACTAGAAACCACCACCTACATCATTATAGTTAGCATCATATGGGATGTTGTTACACTTACCCAATGTGATAAACAAAGTAAAGCAGGAAACCATTCCTCATTCACAACTGTTGACAACAACACTATTATGACATTAATGTGGATAGGGGCATACATAGCCCAACACATGTATGAATGACCCTGGTGGAAGAGGCCAAAAAAGGATGGGAACCCTCATTGACCTTATCAGCAACTCAACATTGGGTTCTCATAATTACTATCACAAGAGTGGAGCCCTGGAAAGTTCTTGGGATGGTACCACTCTATGTAAGGATGTCCTAGTGATATCTATAACATGTACAAGTGGAGGCATCCATACAATGAGTTATTAGGACTTAGAACTTGACTAACTGTGTATAGATCTTCTAAAGATGTTGATGGGCACAGTGAGCCCAGATGATGATGATGAAGGATAAAAAATTTCATAGATTAACTCTCATGTCGATGATCTCAACTATCTCTATCCATAAGACAACATAATATAGACATCATAAGTATCAGGATGTTCCACTAACGAAATGAAGACAAAACTACAAATTTAGTCACATAAAGATCCTCCATACCTTATATACTCTTATGTAATGAGTATCTATAATATCCTTTCAAGCTTGAATCGAACTGGGGTCTATAAAAGAGCCTAAAATCTTAGAGGCACTAAATTACATGGAGCCTCCTCTAATACAAACAGTATAAACAACACCTCCTTGGAGTGGAATTTAATAAACCGCCAGCTGCACATGCAATGCAGTTGAAAGAACATACATTGCATGCACAAGAATCTCCATAGGGAAAGAAAGAACTACTACAATTGAAGAGTTGTAGCTTCCCTGTATCTAAAGGACCACCACATGAGAGTAATGTTGCACATGCAGCTCAGATGACATACAAAGTTTGTCCTCTGATACTTCAACCTTGCTAGACGGGTTGAAAATTGAATTATACATCATATGTCACTATAGAAAATGCATCATCATGCACAAGGAGATATAAGATTGTTTCAAACTAATTAAGTATTTATCCTTTTAGTTATTCACCATAATTGAGGCATTTTTGTTTTGAAAACAAAAGTAAAGCATAAGTATGAGCACAGAAATTTCTAGCCACCAATAGCCTTAGAGGAGTCCCTACTGATAGAGGATAAGAGATCTAATGATATTAAGCAATAAGAGAGGTCCTTGAATAAGTTAGGATCAAAGAATTTTGATTGATCCTAGCAACATTTCAATGTCATGAAAAATAGTTAAGTTTAATGTGTGACCTAGGAGTGTGAAAGACAACCATCTATACAAGAAAATGTGTTGGATTAGGTTGAGGAGATTGTCCATATAAGAGGTGACAACAATTACCATCCACTTGGAATGGATGAGAAGGGAAACACTCCCAGGCTAACATTCCACTAGAAGACATATGATATATGCTCAAACTCTCCCCAACAATTTCCAAATTATTGGGATAGTGGATTATTTATAATCCAGTAGATGGATATGAACATTATCTTAAGTGGGCAAAACAACTGCCACAAAAAGAGTACACCCATAGCCTACATGCCAAATACTTGACCTGGATATGTTGCGACCTGACATAGTTCGGTCAATATATTTGAACTTATTTATGATACCATCAGTTTCTCTTCTATGTTTCCATCACCACCCCTGAAAAATATTAATATAGAAGACAAATCAAGAATTGAACATCAAAAATAGAATCCAAAAAAAAGAGAAAGAACTAGAGCCTCAACTAATAGAACTGTTGAGACATCACAAGAAGAATGGGCAAAAGAGCACAAACTTGAGATCAACCCATACGAATACCTAGTAGTACAAGAAAGGGGGCAAAGGGAGAGGTCAATGATAGTCACATTTTACCTCTTACACATTCTCACTTGCATACCTTAAATAATGTAGAGGTCTACCTTATAGAGTCACATTTTACCTCTTACACCTTCTCACTTGCATACCTTAAATAATGTAGAGGTCTACCTTATCATGCAAGTATGTGACTCCCACAACGGGGTGTTCAACTTTTTCTTTAATGTAAACCCCTCAGAGTCACCCAAAATGACGGTTGAATGTTTGTCACTAAAAACAGACAGATGAATGTAGCAAACATGAAATCCTTACTTCCTTTCTTGAGGATGACTTTTTAGAATGTAATCCATTGACCAATTCCTACATATTCCATAATCAAGTAGCGAAATATTGTGTGAAGAGTCACATGTAGAGGGATGGAGGGTTTCAAGTAAAAGGTCCAAGCCAACATTGTACACCATATTCGTGTCAATACTACAAGATGGACCCCACGTGATGCTATCAATGGATACCAAAAAGTGTGATCCATCCACTACAATGGCTCTTATGTTAACTATATAACAAAAAAGAAAAGGGGCACTAAAATAAGCCCAAAATATAAATGAAAGATTAGTCAAACATGTGACATTAAAACTGTTAAATTATGATATGAACATAACAACAACTTCACGCTAGGGTGTGAAACACGCTATATTTTTGCAAAAAGGCATTGCATCATTGTACCATCAGTAGATTGTGCCTTCCATAAGTATAGATGGATGCAAGCAATTTCATGGTCTAAAAAGGTTGAAAACTGTGGAGAAATATTTTCATGTGACAAATGGATCTCTTCTCGTGTACGTGATGCAATCCACTAGGGGAAATAATAAAGGAATAGTTCCCAATACCAATTACTCACCCTCACTTGATTCTTCTTCATAAACAAGCTTTTTACACTAGATGGGTTGTTGAGTAAGTTTGGGGGTGCATGTGAGGGAGGTACATTCTTAACTAGTCCTCACTCATGAATTAATTTTTCCAATCTATTTTGATTTTTTTGCACGTATAGATACTTTTTCTTAATATTTAGTCTCTTAGATATGTGAAGTTATTCTTTTACTTTCCCTCTAATTCATTCATCCTGACAGAGATATGGCAATTCAATTTCACCTCTAAGTGATATGCATGGAGAGATATGGTTTGGGTGAGGGGTGGTGGTGGCTATAGGGCCCCCAAAACTCAACCCCCCATAGACCCTTTAGACTCATCGCAGCTTGGGTCATCATTGGATTGGTGTTGAATAAATTAGAGTCTAGCACGGTCGATGTTTGTGCATTACTTCAATTTTTGCTCTGGCGCTTCCTCTCCTACTCTAGATGGGGTGGTGTGTGCCTATAAAGAAGGTGTGCAGAGCTAGTACCAAGCATCTATGGCAACATGGATCTAGTGGTTTCTACTTTAAGATCCCAGTCACTTGTAACCTTGTTGGTAGTTCCATCTGTTATGATGTGATCTACATTCCTTCCTTTCCTTTTGATTGTTTGCTTTTCCTCTTGTCTTTCATCATCCTTTGTTTTGGCTGAGTTGATTACCCTATGCTCATTATTTATTGGCTATCTCTCCACTATATTGATGGAATCTCCTCCCTTTGCAGAGGTTGGTAGAATTTTGGTATCCCTCAAATTTTTTGTATGATTTTTCTCCTAACACCATAATTTGAGATCAAATGTGAAGTATGTTCTTTAGTTCTGAGCTATTAAACTTAGGAAGTCAAGGGTGATAATTGTTTGTATAATTCTTTCATTCATGTATGAGTGATGGGCATCTCCTCTAGACAAACAACTACTAAGTCTAACTAGATATTCTATCAAAAATCTACTTTGTGCATGACAACTAGGAAGATGGACCAAAGTACTTTGTCTACTTCCAAACTAATTTTTGTCATATTGATGTATCGTATTTCCTATCATGAAGTTGTATCAGTTTTCTTTGTAGATCTCATTTTGGTTTTGTCTTTTGCAGTCGCATCAGGTGACCACCAATAAAAACTTTTACTTTTCGTTAATATTCCTTCAAGACTTTTATTAGAAAGAAAATTTTGAAGAAAAAAAATGAAATTTATGATGCTTGGTCACTTACATGCATGCTTACCATTATGAGAATTTAGAGAAAATTTGACTCTTTTTTATGTAAAATAGAAGTTTTGATTAAATTTGATATGATACTACTCAACAGCCCTGGACTAGACTTAGTTGTCTTTAGCTAAATTTCTAGTCTAATATTAGTATTATATGTGCATATATCAGGGTTGTTATATCTTTTTCAAATTCAGATTATGTGATTGTGCTATGAATACTTGGTTCTTGCCAAAGGGTTATAGTTATGCTCTCTCTCTCTAGTCAAACTTCCTAATGGATTCTTCGAGTAGGATATTACATTATTTTCCACACGTGTATTGCCTTTTTCATGATTATCCTAAATAATGTTGGTTGGAGTGACTTGATTATGAATATCGGCATAATGTCTTTCTCGCTTAGTTAATCAACACACTAAATAGAAGCAAAAGTGCATGGCATCATGGAAAATCTTAAATATACCACAAAACCCCAAAAATCTGATAAACAATAAGATCAAGAGAAGACAGAGAGAGAATAATCCTATGAGAGTTGTGCCATGTTTAGGCAGTCTACGGCGATGCACAATGTGTATATGACTACGCTCACAAACATGTGTTTGTCGTGACTGATAGAATTCCATGTAAACTCTATATAATAATTTTCCCCTTGGTGAGACTACTCGCTAAAGGCAAAACAACCTAGGATAGTGGTACATATGATGTGAAATCAATGCTCTAAATTCAAATGGTTTCTAGTACATCGACCACTTGTGTGTTTCACAGACATGTGGTTAAGTGTTCTTGGAAAGTATAAGGTTTACCCAATTTCAGCATTCAACTGTTGTTTCTACCCTACTACTAGAATAATTATGTAACAAACTAATGAAGCTACCCCGTATAGGTCATGCAATTAGGGTAAAAAAAGAGTTTGAATCAAAAAATCATGGCATGCTATAATGCAATGCACGGATAGGATTCTATGTATGTCCCAACTCTTGTGCAATGTACAAATGAGATTGGGAAAAAATGAATCTTCCCAAGTCATTAGGGAACTATATATTTCCTAGATTTAACTTCTTAAAGAAACATACACATGCCTCATTGATCTTCATGAAAATTTAGCCAAAATCTATCACCCACGGGCTGAGTATATAAGATAAATCAAAGAAAATCTAGAAGTTACTAGGGAGTTGATAACATCCATTTTTGTGGATTCTTTGTACTCTATATACCCCCATTTTTATCATCATTCCAGTAATGTGACATTACTTTATTTTGTTTTTTATTAGATTTTGTGTTCCCTCTTTCAATGGTGAAAATCCCTAATGTTAAGCATCCCTTTTTTCCTCGACAATTTTTGATGAAGTCAGGGTCGTGACCTGAAAATAGCGATCAAGCCAACCTCTATTGCCAATAAGCATCCAACAACAATAACCTTGGCCCTATAGTACCTCCAAGTACTTGTTATTAGTATAGAAACATGATGAGGCCTCTAGAGGTACTAGTGACATTGTTGCTAGACACTACCCCATATAGTCTTCCTCTTCTATTGCCAACATCAAAAATTGGTGGACTCCTATTGCCTCGAGTAGTGAGTGGTAAAGGATCCAATATTGGCAAAATTTGGCTCCCTCTATTAATAATCAATTGCAAAGATTGAGGGACTCAATGAAGAACCATAGTCGATCAAGTTTAGAGTTGCGACTCAAATAGTAAGCAATCAACAAGACATAGAGACTTCCTAAAGATGTTTCTACTTCTGACCAAAATTAGCTAGTGAGAAGACATCCATCACTGTCAGTCCCAATGTTAGAGCAGAGAAGATTATTATCTGACAATAGCAATCCAACAATAAACCCCAATAGTTAAAGTCCAAACTTTGCTACCCGAACAGCTCCTAACTTAAAAAACTACTACAAGGCACTAGATACCTACCCTCTACTAGCATTCTCCCACCTAATCTACCCATGCCAAGACATTTATAGTTATATCATGGGATTTCTATTCTACCATAACCTAGTGACCCCATGTTTGTGAGGATACATGCTTTTTCTTCATAAAGACAATGTTACCCCCTAATGACCAGTATATAAGGATTTTAGACCGTTTACCCCATGTCAATGGTATAGATAGGGAATAAACCCACTATATCAAGCATCTCTTTTATGCTATGCATTACTTTCCATGAGCACAATGTTAATGTTCCATTTGTCTACGAGTAGAATAACCATCAATGTCATTGGAAAAAGCTTCTCTTATAGTGAGGGAAGTCACTGAGAGCCTTCTTCCATCACAATCGCACCCCCTCTCAATTGTCACCACAAGACAAGAGACTCGACTAGAGGGTTATTGTTTTTCATTTATTTTCTTCGTTACTAGAACTAGTGTAGTAACACTTTGGTCAATTCTAGAAGGAGCTGAAGTTGGGTGCCAGATAGCGCTTAAAATTACCACAATATGTTGTTACATCCTTCTTCTCCTTCCTATGTTCTCTCTTAGTTTCTATGTTTTCTACCACATGGTCATTTTGTACTCTAAACATGGTATGTGCCATAGGAAAATGTGTGGCTAAGTAGCCCTTAGGCCACCCAACCATGTATCAAAATTCATAACTTTTCAATAAATATCTATTGCGTGTTTGTCTTCATGTTCTTATGTTTATTTACATTGTTTATATACTTATCTGCTATCTTTCTTTGTTTGATTCATGTCAACCTTGAATAAGTGTTGATATGTTTAGGTATGGAACATGAAGTAGCATATATGTATGATAATGTTCTGTCACTAGAAACAAATATACATTGTTAATGTTTTGATGGGTTTTTCAGTTATCTCGAGAGGGAAACATTCATATAGACATACATCTACCCCAATCTGGAGATACGGAGGGAATAGAGACCATGATGCTAGCAAATGAAAACAAAATATATCTCACCGCATTTACATGGTTAGTGAGTGTGATTGAGAGGTGAAGCCCAGTCTTAGTTTGATTCTCATCATCCACCCAACATCTTCAATTGTTTTCTTACTTTTAATTTCTATGGAATGTATTTTGTTTCTCTATTTTGACGATGTTATTATTAGTCACAAAAAAGTCAGTCTCACTACACATGTCGGTCTAGATAACAAAGACTAAAGGTCCTAGCGGCCTCTCGTCTTTATCCATGCGTTTGAACCCATTACTATAGTAAATCTTGTATACTTGCAGGAGCCCAGAGTCAAGTACAAATTTAAAACTCCACATGTTATAATTTATCATAGTGTGATGCATCCACGTCACATTATTTTAGCTAAATTTAATATAAGTTGGTATATGGAATATGTTCACAAACGTATAAGACATAAAATCCGAGTAACATATAAAGATTTATGATCATGGATCATGGCATAAATGGGAATGAAATATAATAGAATGAACATAGAGAACTAGGAGGAAGGACATGACTATATGTTGCGACACTAATTAGTGCAAAAGTGGATGATGTTGGAGAATTGGCTCTAATGAGGGTTGTGCATGGTGGCATAAAGACTTGTTCAATATAGGATTGGCAGTAGTAACATGATAGGAGGCAAGGAACTAGAAATTAAGAGGTTGTCCCAAAGTCACATTTGTCCATTTTGAGCCTTGTTGTACTTATCCCTATCAACAATCACAGTGGACCAACCGTGTACCAACACCACAGTGACACTTCTACAATTTTGGCACAACAAGAAACATTGCACAAAGATGGATATCCGATAAATTTCCCCAAGTCACCCTAGGGGCATTCTTTCTATCGGTCGAAGTATTTTAGGTCTAAAGACTGATGGTATGGATTGGTTTTTAGTTAGACGTAGGTATTAGTATGGACCAATATGTCTATATATTCTAAGTAATGATATCCTATAAATAGTGTGATATATCAAGATAGACACAAATCATGTATATTTCCTCAGTTTTATCAATTAAACTACTAAACAAAAATGAGAGTGCTAAGGCAAAATTTGGAGATTTCCGAAGCTAAAGCAGACTACAATCACGCCAGGATTTGTCAATTGGTATAATCTGGCAGTCTTGGCTAGTTTGCTGTTGCTAATATTTGTTATTGAAATGCAAGAAGTAATTGCTGAAGAGTATTGTAATTATTTAACCTTGGTACCCGTAACGTTAGCAATGTGCTGAAATGCCAATCATTCTCATAGACCAAAATAACCTCCTCAACATGTATTCTCACTTGCTAATTGCTGGCTCCAAGAGAAGTGGTGTTGAACTGTTAATACTTGTGTCAGATTCATCTAATATACTTCCATTAAATTTTCCTTGGTCCGATGCCATCATGTTCAACCAGGAACCTTATCCCCGTCTCACCTCTACCAACACTAACCTCGGCACAACTCAATGACCATAAATCATGCATGTCCGTGATAGCTCCTCTACTAACAAATTTTCAACTCTAATATTGTGTTATTACATCGTTAATTGATGCCCGGGGTACCACAGACGATGAATATCCCTACAGACCCATATTTGTCCCACCGGCATGTTATCCTCGACGAACGACACACACTAGTACTGCTTCAATCAAAACCAACGACACTCGTACTGTTTCAATCAAGCATGCTTAATGTATAGTTCCGCACAGCAAGCATTTTGAGAAAGGAAGTCTACCTTTCTCGTTTGTTGATAACTACCGTTTCATTTATATTTGTACAAACCAACATCTTATTAAGGAAATATACAGATTACACATTGACGAGACAGCTAAACCAGATTATTTTGCGTTTGTTTGATAAGATACACAGTGCAAATGAATCACTTGTTTGGGAACCAGGAATCACTTGCAACTCTTTTTCCCAATAAACTCAAATAACCCTACTGCTATTTAACAAGGAAAGCTTATATAACAGAACCATGGACAAACTCGACATAATACAGATGCAAGTTATTTACAAAATGTATTGGCAAACAGAGTTATTCATCATCAGAGATGTTAAAAGATATAATCTGGAACTTCTAAGATAAATGGCGCCACCTGCACCTCAAATGGCCGTCCTTTCGGAGCTCTCAAACTGTAAGAGAAAAGTGATTGTGACACGCAAGCATATCAAAATAACTTTCAGAGAATCAGCAATAAAACCAATAAAATAAACAAAAATGAGAAATACCTCCCAGGAACAAAGGTAAAAGAGCCTTCAATTGATCCAGGGTAGGACGGCATCGGCGAACAGCTCTCATATACAAATTCTGGCCTATTTGCTGAGAGTAATGGGTACTGCAGGAGATGAACACCGGTATTTAACTGAAGGTACGAAACTAACGTCCTACCATTATTTAGAGGTATTACTACTTCACGCCTTGGTCACACCATAATGTGTGCCTATCATGACTCAGAAATAAAGCAAACTAGGATAACTTCCTAACCTAAACGCAATAAAGGCACGTATCCTATAAACCTAGCCATTAAAAGTCTGCTCAAACTGGAGTCTATCTGAGTGAATCACATTGATGGAGGTATATACTTGCTCCATATATACAATTACTGAGCCAGAGTTCATTTATCGGTGTAAACTTCCGTTATAAATGGGTTATAGCACTACCAAACCACTTTCACAGTACTACATTAAAGCCGAGAAACATCCTAAGTTTGAATGCTAATTCATCACCCTACCATGTAGTGGAGTAAGGACAAGTATATCTTTTACCCACCACCCATTTATCTTTACCTTCATCCGCACTTCCAAAAAGGGTTGGGTAATAGGACAAGTCTTACCCTACCCGCTTCACCCGTTCACCCTTTAATATAAAGTCAAATTTATATCCTAGTTATCAAGATGGTCAGTCGGTCACCTGTCCTATTTGGGCGACCAGCCAACTAGTTGTCGACCAGTCGTTCGCCCAGTCGTCAGTATAATATTTACATAAATATTAATTATGTACATGTTATAGGCAATAATTATATAAATCCACATGCCGTTCACCCGAAGGCACTTTGCGAGTGGCAATCCACGCTGATTAGGCGCGGGAGGGGGGTGACCGGACCACACCCTCTCATGCCTCGAGAGTTTACCATGTCGGGCTCGCCCGGGGTGGGTTCTCTCGGTTACCAAAATTATATAAATCCACCAATGTAAGCATGTATTCGAGCATATAATAATCCAGGATTGGTCAATAATGTCACAAAATAGCTCAAACAATTTTCAATGAAGACTATTTAATGTATTCAAATTCAACAAGTATAATTAAATAGAGAAGAGTGACTTACCAATGTAAAATTCAGACTCTTTAGTGCTTGTTAAATTGCTGCAGCTAAAATAAAAGTTATATACTAAACTAGTGTAGTGTGAAAGAAATTCATATTCAGATTATATCATGGTAAAAGACAAACACAAAGATTCGGGATAGGGAGGGGAAATTAGAATTCGTCGTCATCATCATCATCTAAGCCTCGGTCCCAACTATGTTGGGAAGAAATTAGAATTGCAAAAAAAGAAAACATTATCGTTCTTGGGCCCAAGCCCGACTAAGCGGTCACCCAAGCTTGGCTTGGGTCGGGCTAGTCGGCTGACTAGCCGACTAGTCGCCTGGGCGGACCCTAAGCCGAGGCCCAGATATGGATGGCTAGCTAGTTGGGGGGCCCTCCGGCGACCAGTCGACTAGTCGTCAACTAGTCCGCCGACTCAACAACTATGATTTATATTGTGGATACTAACACATTTACAAATTCCTAAACTTAAAATTCTCCAAACAAGCCTCCCCATGGCTTCATTATGATTACTACTTGATTCTACTACTTAATTAACAATTGGTAGTATGTTTTCATAATTAGAAATTAGGAAGGAAAATGAATTGATGAATACAAAATAATATACTAATAACTAGGTAAACCGTGGGTTAACTATTAGTATATTAGGTGTATACTACCCACGGTTGCCAAGGCGTCTAGGCGGTGGGTTTAAGCTAAGGGGCGCCTAGGCTTTTAGGGCGATTCTTTTTTTTTACTTTTTTGCCAGTAACATATTTATACATTTGTACACATTATACTATATATAATAATGTAATATTATTCATTAAATGTTATTATAAGTCTAATTTGAATTGATAACTATAGGAGAATCAGGGGCGGGAGAATTAACATAAAGAAAAAGATACAACAGTAAGAGGAAGATAAGTAGGAAATGGAGAGAAAAAATGGGATAAAAAGAAACATGTCAATGCTAGGAGTTGTGCAGGAAGAAGTCAGAATAAGACAAACACAAGGACAGTAAAAGGAGATTGAAGGAGGAGGACGAATTCAACAAAACAAAATAAAAAACAGCAGTAGCAGGTGCTGAAATAGAAAATGTAGAGGAAGAAGAATAGATCAGTGAAAATAAATGGAAACATGCAAACAAGTTGTGAGAGGAGATTTAGGAGGAAGAAATACAAATAGTAGTAGTAGATTTGGTAGCAGGAGATATAGGACAAATTTGAAATAAGACACATGGAATAACTCACAAAAAAACACAGCAGCAAAAGGATTCAGGAATAAAATGCAGGAGAAAGGATGAAAAAAGAAAATAAAAAGAAGCAAGAACAACAAACATATGAGAAAGTAGAAGCTTTTTAACAAACAACACTATTGAAGACTTAACAATTTGGCTCAAATCAGACATAATTTTCCGAAATCAGACCTGTTTTCTCCCACATCAGACCTAATTTGCCAAAATTTTGACCTGATTTGGTCTAAATCAGACCTATTCCAACCATAAAATGACTCATGGTGATCTAATTTGACCAAATCTAGGCTTGATTCATGTTAATTTAGCCTTTAAATGGCTTAATTTGAGTTTAAAAGGCCTTATACACCCACTTAATGCACCTAATAGGCCGGGCGTCAAGTTTGAGGCGCCTTGCCTTGCGCCTAGGGCGTCTGGGCACGCCAAGGCGGCCGCCTTGATAATTATGATACCACCAAAATATAATTGTGTTAATATTTAAAATTAGTTTAAGGAGTGTCTTGTATTTGGAGCAGGGAATATCATAAGAAAAGATTGTTGAAAATATTGCATGTGTATCTGTTTTGTCCGGTCAACCATTATCCTACCCATTACCCGCAACTTTGATGCAGGTAAGGGTATGGGTAGAATTTTACCCGACCCTACCTTACTCATACAATAATCAGATTGAAGCATTGTGTAAAAAACATTCTTATAAATTACATGTTAGCATTACAATAACAAGTTGTGCTAAAAAGATAATAAGATTAGATTTGATCCCAAAATTATAGCATCATTCATCATCATACCAGGAAAAACTAAACTAAAAATTATCTCATTCCTACCTATTTGCGGCATTAGAACTGCTTTTCCACTACGTTAAGGTCTTCATCGAAACAAGGCCTAAGATTTTTAGGATTTTTCTTCAAAAGAAAACAACGCTTCAGTGATTATAGCATTAACTAGGTTGTCATTTCTTACATACTTTAGTTTAGTTGAAGTATTAAGCTATATATTGCATTATTTGCTTGTGCTTTTCTTTTCTCCTACATGGTAACAACTTTCTTGATGTAGTTATAAAGAATAGTAATAATGTGTTTACAATGAACACATAAAACAAAGAGAGGTCTATAAGAAAATTAAATTGTCAAACGACATAATTAGAGAGACTTAAGACTTGTATTGACTATGGATACAAACATACTTATTTATATAGATGTGGTATGCAGGCAATTAAGGAGTTACACAATGTGGGACTAAACCCACGACTATTATCTTTGTACAATACATTATACTTGTTAGAGTCTAGCTACTTTAGTTAATTAAGTTTTGAGTCTATTTGTATATGAGCCCAATCAGTGTTTCAAAAAGCGTTTCTGTGTGGGGCATATGCGGTGCGCCCCACTTTCCATACCGCATATGGATATGCGGCCCAGTATGCGCTCATGGACGCATATGCGGTTCTATGCGGGGCATATGCAGGGTATAAGCGGCCGTTTTTTCATTAGAAGTTCTGCAGACTTTTTTTTCAATTTAATTTGTTTCAATTTAATTTAAACTATGTACTCAATCACACACCCACGTGTACATATGTATATATGTATATGTACCAATACCTTTCAATATCTATCTATATCTATAAATATTGTAGTAATACATCAATAGTATACTTACATATAATGCACAAACATCTTCAAATGTGTAATACTATTTTATGTGTATACATTTTGATATATATGGACATGCATATATATATAAATATATATATATATATGTATATATATATATATATATATATATATATATATATCGACATCTTAATACACACATTTCGACATATATGCATATATTGTATATACATTTACATGTCAATATGTATATGTCTACATACAATACACATACGTATTTCACATATGTTAAATCTGTGTACACATATGTTAAATCTGTGTACACATATATGAATATTTAAATATATTATACATATATATATATATATATATGTGTGTGTGTGTGTGTGTGTGTGAATGGACACTTATAAATATACATAATTTGTCCGGTCAGAGTAGCCCAGCTGGTTACGGCTCGGTAAGTCCAGATGACTGCGAAAAGTAACACGAATTTGATTGGGCGCGGGAGGGGGTGATCGGACCACACCCTCTCATGCCCCGAGAGTTTACGCTGTCTGGGGGGGGTCACAATTGTGGCGCTTCTACGAGGGCGGTTCTCTCGTAAATAAAAAAATACATAATTTTGTGTTCTACAAATGAAATATATAATTTCTATGCTTAATATATATTTTTATTCTATATAGAACATTTATTAAAAAAACAAAAATGCATATACTCCCGCATACCGCATATACTCTATAAGGTGACCTCTCTGCACGCATACCGCTTTTTTTTTGTCGGTCCAAAAAGCGTGTTACTATTAATACCAAAAACTTTGGGCACTAAGTAACCCATTACATCAACATGAGCTAAATAGCTCAACACAACCAGGATGTAAGACACCCAGAGAACAAAGGAAAAAAACAGAGCTCCTATTGAGCCATCTATCTGGACAAGAAAAGGGAGAGGACGGACCTGCCAGCCAGACGGCAGTCCAGAGAACACCTAACTAACAAAGACATCAATAGCATTATCCACATCCTACTGAAATTATGATGCCTTAGGTAGCAGATAATAATAAAAAACGACAGCATAACTAGCAGGTCCAAAACCAAACGCTATCCAGAATCCAGATCAAAAGCATCCAGCTAGCAAGATCTCAGAACACCAAGATTTCAAACTCTGAAAACATGGAACCAGAACCAAGACCTACAGTTGATCATCCAAGCACTTGCAATAAACCTCAACCTCTGAAAGTGTGTCGAACAAACAACTGAGGAACATCGTGCTGACCCACGAAAACAGGCTAATCCCCTGATGAACTGACAGGTTGCAGCCTGGAAGCTAGCCTCCATGTCGCACGAGCAGCAAGGCTCCTCGTCAGATCCCTGGTAAGCCTGTAAGAGAGCAAGAGACACCCACACAAGGCTTGAAGCCCCTGTTTGCATTGGGTCGTATCAACAAGCACCTAGCAGGTGTCAGTCAGATCAGCTACCGGTTGCCCTGAGGCAAAGCATCGAACACCAAAGGTGTCCCAAACGCAGCAACAGAGAAGATCAGTAGCCGAGCCCATAGGGACACAGCCCGCACCTCCCAAGAGGAGCAAGGTCTTAGCCAAAGCGTGAAGACCCTCCACCGCTGCCGAGTCATCAAACACCTTGCAGGTGTTCTTCTCAGGTGCCTGGAAGCCACCCAGCCATCGGATACCTGGCCTACACCCGGAAGCAAGATGATTGGACGCCCTCAAGCCACCACCCCTCCTTGCTGAATCAAGCAGCGAAAGCCGCCTGAACTGAGAGCCCGTCGAGAGGGACGCCGCCAGAGCCTGGAGAAGGATTCTCCATCGATCCTGGAGGACGCCTCTAGAGCCCACCCACAACAGGTTTGCCTCCTCGTCCTCCCATCAACACTCCCAACAGTGAAGACGGACGCACGAGTAGAAGGAGTGCCTCCATCTACCACCAGCCATCAAAGCCGCCGAGGAAACTGCAGGCGAAGTCGCGGGTTCTTCATTAGCCTGGGACCACTTTGAAGGATGGGGCGAGCCCTAGTCTCCCACCAGCCTTCATAGCCGCCTAGAAGTCGAAGCCAGTGACGAAAGGGGCTTCATCCACCAGGTAGGACCAGGTTTCTCCGAGAGAAGAGGATGTGAGAAAAGGGGTACAGACCCCCTTTCACCAGCGGCGGCGCGGAGCAACCCACAGGAAACAAGACCAGAGGGAGCGCTCTTTCCATCTGCCTCTCTTGGACAAGGTGGAAGTCGACCAAGTCGACGGTGTGAACCACGGATCCCGGCCTCGTCCACGCGATGCTCCGCGACTCCCATCCAGAACTACTGAGGAGAAAACCCCGACAAACCAGACGAACTGCATCTCTTCCACATGGATCCGCACCACCCCTCACTAGGGTCACTGCTGAGGACGTTGGAGAGCCAGGGGGAGGAAGGCGCCTCAGGCACTCCCTCCCCCCAGCGTCGGTCGCCCGCTACCTTTGGTGTTCTACGAACCAGACTCCGCATACCGCTTTTTAAAACTATGGGCCCAATTGTCTTAGCCCATTAGGATTTTACTTGAGTCTGTACGCTTCCCCCCTTATTATTTATGAGAGAGGAGGATTGTCCTATAAATAACACACAATTCTTATGAGAGAGGAGGATTTCTCCACTATATCATTCTCAATATGGTATTCGAGCAAAGATCCTAATTCCTAGAGAGGAGAGAGAAAAAAGAGTTGCATCCATCTGCAAGTGGTCGTTGTTTCTTCCTGGCTCGGGCGCCCGCCAGACGTCTTCCTAGCAGTCAACGATCGTCTCTTGTTCCCTCCTTCTGTCGGCGTACCTCATCTCCCTTCTAGTTGAGCCCATTGCTCTACTCATCTCTGCATACCACTGCCACCGCTGCAACCCCTATTGTTCCCTACTACACTCGCCGCTACCCCATATGATGCTTGTTGACTTGCTGGCTGCTGCCACATCCTACTTCCAGCCTACCCATCGTCAACCCTGCGTTGTCGTTGTTGCTCTCTACCCCTACTACTGTCCTTCTAGCGATAGTTGTCATAGCTACTCCACCATGATATGTGTCACATGAAGATTATATTGCAACAAACGATTAGTTTGCATGTCAAAGCATGGACGGACAATAAAATATCTTCGAGGACGAAACCGGATAAATGATCTCCTACAAAGGACAACGCATAACCAACCATGCAATAAACTCGAGGATGCTTCCAACTCCACATGATTGTTGTGTTTCATGAGTGAAATGACCAAAACGAAAGGTGATGAGAGACATATATGCCTCATGTAGCAAGCTGAAGAAGCCGAAACAACCTACTTGACATAGGAAATCGTCTTCTCCCGTTAATGGTGGCAACGAAAGAAGAAAGTTGGATGTTAGATTACTAGATGACAACTTTGGAGGTTGAACAGTGAGACTTGACATCGACCTTGAAATATGGATAATGGATGGCATATAGGCCCCGCTTGATTTGCTGGATGTTGGGTAGGATAGGATTTTGATTCCCATAGTAATTGAAAAACAGAGTTTGGTTGGTCAAAACTCTAACTAGGATTGCATTTGGGCGGTAGTAGAGTCCCAACCTATTGGGACTTGTATGTTCCGCGGTGCCCCCAGGTACTTGAGCGGTACAAAATGTCTTGCTCCCCCGATATGTGACCCCGACTCCCGTCCGCCCCGTTTTCATGCTTACACAAGCAACTGTTGTGGAAGTTGTCCCTGTTCTTCTACGACATGTTGGACCTTCTCATCACATAACCAGTCTTCTTCCCTCTGCGGGTTCCCCACACAAAGGCAGCAGATCTGCCTTTACACTTTCCGTCAGAATTCTACGTCTTCGACGTTTCTGGCACAAACCTGAAATTGTCTGCGAAGCAACCCAGAAGCACCTCCGCCTCCTTGTTATATTTCTCATCCATCACACATGAGATGGATTTAGAGAGTTGCTGATTAATTTTTATTAGATGTACAGGAATCACTACACCTTGCAGTTCTATAGTCTTCAAACGCTCTTTGCTGCTCGTGGTGTGATGAAGTCGTCCACCCCCAAACTTCCACCTTCTAGTCTCCCAACAGACGACTAATCCAATCCTTGATTGGACCAGACCAAACATAGCAGGGGAATATAGTTCTCCCAACCCATTGGTGTGCGTTCCTATACTTTTCCTTTCTATATCATGTTTACATCTTGTCCGGTGAAGCAAACACGGCCATAAAGTACATGTAGCTCCACTGTAGAAGACCGCCTGCATCAAATAGAGAGAAAGTACTTCTCTATCTTGTGACTATTCATTTTCATCTCTTCCTCTTCTCTCTTCTCAGTTATGAACTATTCACCTCAAACTCATTCTCCACTTCTTATCTTCTTTGTCCCCCAAACACACCAGCCATGAAGAGACCATGAAAGTGGTTGGGTTGGAAAAAGATAAACCCCCATGACAAGACTTGGATGGGGGACACGACTGCCAAAAAGATTTGACATGGAGAGCTTGGAGTAGTAGCATGTGGAATCGGGGAAGTAGGACTAGCCAAAGGACGGCCGCATGCCAAGTTGAAAAATGATAGCAAGTTTCCAAATAGAAGGCTGCACGTTGTGTAGTGATGATGTATACATTGTATAGAATGAGCACATGCCGAGTTGAAAGACAACAATAACTTTTGGATAAAAATCACATGGTGTGTGGAAAGGAACGTATCAAGATTTTGTTGAAGAGTCTAACCAAAAAATGACATGTGTGTTGAATCTACATGAGGTGTGAGGGTGCACGCGAGGGAGACACAGTGTGTACTTGGGCTACACTTTGTGTAAAATCCAAGGATGACAAACGTTGTTCCTCCTGAAGCCACATCATGCGTTGGGCTATATGTCGTGTAAAATGATGACGACAATTATTGCATCCAATGACGTTAAGATACCCACTATGTTGGTAGCTGAGAGTGACTGTTGAAACCCAATCACACGTCAGGTGATCGATATATCGACAACTACAAATTGGAGATGGTGGTGGCATAGGCCTAGAAATATTTGATGCCATCAAACTTGACTTGCTGGCCTACATGAGTGTTGTGATCGGAATTGATGGTGCCAAGGGTCGCAGATGAACTTGCTCATGACAATGATCGTGGCTTGACTTGTTGGTGGCAGGCTAATGCCACTGATGTGTGGCCTTGCCATTAAATTTTCTACAGAGAGAAGGTCAGTGGGAGGAACTTAGTTGTTGGATGATGGCCTCGGGACTTGCAGAAGGTAGAAGGTAGAAGACAGGCTAGATATCTAGAGAAGAGATGTGTTGCTAACGGCAGATCAAAGTGGCCATTGAGGAAGCATCAACTCCTACGGTCTGTCAGGCGCCAGCTATATCAAGTCCAACAATGTCAAAGACGAAGGACATAGATAAAAAGGAAGAAGATCCTATCGCAGGAGGGGTCATGCAAACGGCCAACTAGGGTTAGGATGGACTCTCGCAAGTGATCTTTTCTCTCACTACTCAACCCTAGGCTATGATACCATAATATTGGGAATTATTAGAGAGACTAGTGAGTTGTATTGACTATCAACAGGGGCATGCTTATTTATGTAGAGATGGAAAGCAACCGATTACCCAGTTACATGGTGTGGGGTTTAACCTAAGACTCTTATGATTGCGCACAATATGTTATATTCTAACAAATAAAGAAAACCAAAAACATTTCATTGAATAAAGTATATATAGCACTTAGTAAATGTAAATTCAGGAATGCTCACAGCTACAGCTCATGTGATTGTGTTTTCTATGGTTCGAGATAGATCTCATGTGGCCAAATTGACTAAGTAGTATGCTACTCGTTCTTTTAAGAGGTTGCCAATTGTGTGGTTTTGTTGTTCGGCCCTACAAAGCAGTTTCCAAGTTGCTTCTAACCTAATATAAACATGTGTGCCTCTACTACCTGCATGTCTGTTGCCGTCACGTGGGGGTCTGGGTGAGTTCCTATTTTGTTGGTTCCTTCAGTCCTAGCAGGCACTTTCCTCCTTGCATCTAGGATCACTAACGAAGAGGAACCTTAGTGGGGCTTAAGCTTCTCAATGATCTCAGGCCTTGTTTTGTTTACATATTGACCATCTGGTCTAGTTGTGGTGCTTTCACCTGCTTAGGTAAATAAAATGTTAGACACTTGATGTAAAATATCATGGGTAATGTTAATAGAAGTGGAAAGTTGGGCGCATTCATTAAGCATCGACAATCTTCACCATTGTCCAGGCATCCTTCATCATTGTTGACTTGGCCTGAGGGGGTGGTGTTGTCACATCAGCAATAGGCGCTAAAAGTTGTGGCATTACCCAGAGGTAGGCAATGGTGTGGTGCACTCATCAAACGGCAACAAAGTACCAAAGATGGTGATAAGATCTCTATAGTTTCTCTATGTGCATGGCATTGCTTCAGGTAATTGTGTGGTCCCCACATGATGCTCTACATGCGAAAGTTCACCGAGCACAAACAGAGGGGACTATCCTTCTACAATTAGGTGTGTCTGACTGACAATTTCCCCTGATTTAATTTACTGATGATGTCACAAAGTTCCTAGTACTTTTCTAAGTAGGCCACGTGCCTCCCAAATCTTTTTGCCCCTTGTGTGTTTGGGCGTACTTGGACTTGTGGTAGGGGTTATGTTTGGGCCTATGTGCCCTAGTCTGGTGTCAATTGGATACCTATGTGCCCTAACATGGCGTCAGTTGGATACCTATGTAAGAGCTTGTTTGATTGGGTGTAGTAAAAATGCAATGTAGCACCCAATCAAACAAAGCCCTAAAAAGTTGTATATGCATGCGTATGATAGGTAGGGCTAGGGCATCTACACCTTGAACCTAGGGCTCACTTGTGAGGTGAAGTGAGGTTTCATCTCCCCAAGGAGAGAAATATATGCAATCTCCATAATTACCTTTTCAAAGATATATTTATAATAATTATGATATGATTTATACCAACAAGAATAACAACACAAACATGTCACACTCAAGCAACCCATCGCCTACAATAATTTCTACCAGCCAAAAACCTCCTTCCCCTCCCAATCTTTTATCCCCATCTTCCCACCTACAAACATGAGCCTATGTCCAAATGAAACAACAACTTCTAGGAAGCCATCGAGCTTGCATACAACACCAACTCCCCCCGTAAGGTAACAACCTTTCAATAGGAAATTTATTCAACTGAGAGTAGAATCATGAATTCAACATTTGCAATACATTCGACCGAGCTGAAAATTCAACATTTGAGAATTATGCAAGAAATTTGAGTAAAAAGGTAAAACTATAGTGAAATATTCAAAAAAGGTCAGGATAATTGCATAATATTCATACATAAGAAAAAATTATGTACGTGAGTGCCTATGAAGTATGGACATTTTAAAATAGTCCCCATATAAGTAGTGGTCATGTATTAGATATTGATACTTCTTCAACACTCTTTGATGCCTATTGGGCACTCCTTATTTGTACCAACATTTTTCTTTTCGGGGGATGTCGATTTGCAATTCGACATAGCCTGAGTAGTTTCTTACACTCCCTTCCTCCTATGCAGCGGAAGGCCATGAGACATAGAGGTGAGTAGTAAGAATTTTAGAAGAAATCCAATGATCCCTAATACCACTACTAGGCGATTAGTGGATGTTGCTCCTAATGCATGTATAAGACAATTATATCCTCCCCTCCAGTTCCACTTTGTTCCTATGTTGGTGGAGAAGACCCAGAACACCTCAAGGGGAGATGTCACTTGAAGGGAAATGCTTGTTAAGAATATCTACAACATAGGTGGCGATGGAATATACTTCAAAGGAAGAAACAACTCTAAAGTAAGTGACTCCTCTTATGCATTTACTTCTAATTTTTAAACATTTTATATATCTAATCTATCCATCTTATTCATTATGTTATGGGTTCCTTTTTAACTTGAAAGTTCAATTGGCTACTTTTCCATTTTTTTATTCTTTGTGAACTGATTTATTTCATTTTCCTTGAGTTTCATATACAATAAAAACATACATATGTATGAGATTAGTATCATTTTTTATACAATGGTTGCATAGTCCTGTCATAACCTTTTCTAACTCGTTATGTTTTCTTTCGATATTTGAAAATACATATCATTGATGTGAGTAGGAAGAGGATGATTCTACAAGTATATTGTAACATAAATATTTTTTATGTCTCCAATGTCATAGTTGTATCATATACTTTTTAAAACTGTGATATCATGTATCTAGATATGGAAATGTATTTGCATTTTCTAGCTGAGTATGCTAGCGCATACATATTCATTTTATATTTGAATGTTTGGAATGCTCTACTGCACAATCAAAACGTGCGGATTTGATGTATACTATTTAGATTTGATATGTTTTAAAAATCAGCTCTACTATACATTTGTGGATCATTCATTAAAAGAAGTGATGCATATTCTATTCAGTGCTTTAAATAAAAAAGGTCGCACGGGCCGCATAAGCTGCCCGCATATACTTAGCCGGTTATAAGGCCAATTAGTCAGCAATATTTAAGATAGACATTTGTTATCTCTGCCCAAATTAGATTATATTCTTATTGATAACATTCTCTTGATATACTATTTTGTTGTATGTTTTGTACATGAGTCACATGCTTATTAATGTTTGTTGTTTTCACCTCTAGGACATGCCTGCAACTTTTTGTATGGTTTGATTAGTCTTCATTGTTATGTACTTGAGTTAAACCATTTTGTGCATGCTTTACTGGAATTTATGCTTAACTAATTCTAAAATGCATTCTCAATGGTGCTTTACTTTTTCATTGAAACTTTATACTTGAATCTATCCCGAATTTTGGGGTCCAAATATGTATTTAACAACTTAAACATGTAATTATGTGATTAATGTATATATATTATAAAAAAAATCCAAAACCGCATGTACTTCCACGTATACTCCCTCGCATACCGCATATACTCTATAAGGTCACCTCTCCGCATGCATAACGCATACCACTTTTTGAAACACTGATTCTATTCAATGGTGAGTTACAAAAAGTGCAGAAATCGTTAAGACTTTCTTTTTGAGGAAAGACTTATTCATCATGTTTCCTCGCCCGGCATCAGAAGGAGCAATGCTCTACAAGTAAACCTCCACAAAAGACCAGAAAAGCACTCAGTGTAAAGATAACTCTATCTATGTTTTACACATACTGTGTATCTCTTGTCGGTTCGATCATCAAAGAAGAATTATGTGCTCGAAGGAGGGATCAAGTGCATAGTATTGAAAAAATAAATGTCCAAGATCTGACCCCCATAGGCGGCTAGTTGACGTCCCACCTGATTGGAAGCATTGTCCACCCTGCTCACCCTACCTCCAATGATCTCAAGTGACCCAAAGATCCTCTAATTTTATCCACAATCTTTTTGAGCCTTCAGGCGTGTCATAGGCTCCTAAGACCAAGTCCACCTTTGGTTGAAGTCCGTCCCAAAGATTGCACCAGTCACCCCTTGTACCCTCCCTAAATTTATAGCATAGAAAAGACCTTCCATAACACTTCAGATGAAGCAATCTTGATGGTAGACAAAGCCCTAGAGGAGCACTCCTTTAGCATCCCTTACAATACCTCCTACAAACATCTCAACGGATCTATTAGGACCACGATTCCATTTTTAGCCACAAAATTAACCTCCACATCCCCGGAAACGGCTTATCCCAACCCATCGAACGATAGACCCATGAACTATTTCTTGGAAGAAGAATCTCCTGCCTAGACCAGGCCTCCTAAGTGGACTATGATCCACCCAATTCATCTAACAAAACTTGCTTGGAGATAAAGTTAAAAATGTGGATAGCTTGCCTCCAAATCATCATAGGAGAGAACCCCCTTCTAGTAAACCTTCTTGCACATCTCGCCTTCCATAGACTCCATAGCACGATCTGAGGGAGATGACCCCTCAAGAATCCAAGAAAAGAGTAGTGAACAGCCTTGCCCCAACATCGCATCAACCCCCCCCCCATAGTTGAAAGGTTAATCTAGAGGAGAGGAAGCTATAGGACCACATACAGCATGTCCACAAAAGTCGCGTCGCGTTACCTCTAATGAAGAGATGATTCGGGTCTTCAAGGGTCCCTTCTTCACAGCAATCGCACTTTGAGAAAATGCAACCCGTTTGTCCGCTACCAAGGCTTTGTGGGAGAGTTTCCACGTGTGCGTTGTGACTTGGGATCTGGCGGAACCAAACCCACCAATGACCCTCAGCCAGAGGTGTGGGAGGAGAGACATGTAAGACATCTTTAGCTGAGGCAAGCGAGAACCCCCAGATTTAGTGGGAGTCCAAATTGTTGTGTCCTTAGTATGGTTGATAGTTCTAAGTTGAGACACGATGAATTGGATACCCTCTTGGGTTAAGTGTTGATGAAGGAAGTACATGCCCCACATCGTCTGATCCAAGAAGACCTCACTCAACCATACCCTCGATTAGATGACCACTCCATGTCTAATCAAAATGAGGATGGATGCAAGCCCTTCGAGCCAATTTGAGAACCAGAAAGAGAGATCTCCCTTGCCCACCTCCAAACCATGCGAGCATGATGACTGTGAAGGCTTTTCATATTTGCTTCCAATATGTTGAGGTGAGGGAGCCATGTTTGAGGAAGCAAGGGTGGTTCTTGTCCTCCCTCCACGATACCTTGTTGTAATTCATCTGCAGAAGATGGCCCAAATAGATTTGCCTCTCAGAATATCTCAAAACTGCCTTTACTAAAACAAACATGTTGCATAACTCAGAGAGATTGGATCCTAAGACCCCCTTGTGCCATCGTAAACCTCTGGTCTTCCAATTTACTCATACCCTATGCTTCATATCATGCATGGGTTCCCACCATAGTCACAAATTCGGTATTCAGGATACGTACGGTAGAGCTGAAAAAATCGGAATACGGGAATTATGCGGGAAATTCGGATAAAAAAGGTAAAAGTATGGTCAAATTCGGTCAAAGTACGGTCAACTATTCGGCAAAAAGTCGGCAATATATATATATATACAGTGTTTTAAAAATCGTCCTAGGCGGCCGCTTAAGCGCCACAAGGTGTTGGACGATTAAAATGTACTATAAGCGGCCGCTTTTTGCCTGCTTAACCTGCTTTTTTCCCGATTTTTCCCCGCTTTTTGCCCGCTTTTTTCAGAAAACTTGATGTAAGCATATAACATTAAGTACATTATATGCCACGTTTAGTATTGACTATAATATATTAAATTAGCATACATTAAATGTTCTATGATATACTTAGTTCTAATTTAGAATGCATACTTTGTATGTAAGCTGTAATGATATGGTACTTTTGTGATGTATCCAAGTGAATTATAGGTAATTATTATCTAATTTAGAATGCATACTTTGATTAAATGTACTGCTGTAATGTATGACTATTTGATGATGTGCAAATGTAACAATATGTTATTTACTGTTTAGCTATGTAAACATGATACAAAATTGTTGTTTCATCTTGTATATACACTTATTATTTTATGTGTAGGCTGCTTTATCTATGACAAGTATATTGTTTACTACATTATATAGATACAATCGTTGTTGTATAGTTGTATTCTAAA